>NDXB01022600.1:13703-24149 GCA_002631895.1 Agapornis roseicollis
CCCCCCCCCCCCGGGCACTCTTGCTGGCCGGATGGGGTAGTGTGAAGGGAAAGCAAACTTTGGCAGGGAAGTCCCCGCTGGCAGCGCCCGGCCCAGCCCCCCCTTTCCTCCTCCTCCGGCCCTGCACTGGGCTCAGGGACCGGCTCCAGCCTCGGCGCTGGGGGCGGAAGGCGAAGCCTGCGGGACTCTCCCCGTGGGCTCTCGGGCTCTGGCAGAGGTGAATTAACACAACCTGGTGAGATATGGTCGTGCCAGAGGCACGGCGCGGCGGTGGGGGTGCGCACACGCGGTTAGAGCCGGGCCTGGGACCCCCCATCTTAGCTGATTTATATTTAGGCTTCACTCTAAACGACACCCCCCTCCCCACACTCCTTCCCGCCCCGTGCAGCTCTAACCCGGGCAGGAACTATCATGGGTTTGTTCGGTTGTTTTCTAGGGAAACGCAGCACCCAGCTTTCATTTTTCACAATTAAAAAGGGGCCGGGGTTGGGGAGACTCCTCCAGCCTGACAGCTCCTCCTGGCTGTCTGCTGCTGGCGAACGCCCTGCACCTGCAGACCAGCGGGAACTGGGCGGGGGGCGGGAAAGGGGATTTCTTTATTACTATTTTTTGTAGTTCTTAACGGGAAAATAGAGGGATTCCGTGGTCTCCCTCTAATTTAGCAATGACACCGATTCTCCTTCCTTCTTACTGGTTGTTCAGATGAACACCAGCGCTGCGGGTAGGCGCTGGACGGGGAAGGCCGGGGGCCGGCGACGGGACAAGGTGGCACCGGGGTCCTCCCATTGGGTCTCTGCCCTTAGAGCTTCCCAGAGTCAGAAAAACCCGACAAACAAAATTAGTTCAAGGTGTCGCCTCCCTGCCTTCTGAAACCCCAAGCGATGTGAAAAAGACGCTTGGGGGTGGGGGGGAGGGAGAGCATCTTCAAACTGCTCCGTAGCCATCATCATCATCATCATCAAGCCTGTCCGCTTGATTTAAACCCAGCACGAGAGGGAACACGCTGTCACTGATCGCTGTCTCCTCAGCCTCTTCTTCGCCCCCACCCCAGCCACACTGTTTTCACTCTCGGATCTGCGGCTGCCGCTGCCAGTTTGGGCGGCTCGGCACAAGCGCCTTGTGCGTGTCTGAGCGAGTGAGGCAGCGCCGGGCAAACACGGCGCTGCGAGGGGGGTACGGGCGGCCAGGGCTTGAGGGCCCAACTTCGGGAGGAACCAAGTGAAAAGAAGAGAGAGATCGAGAGAGAGTCTCCCAGGCAGCTTGATCCCATTAGCTCCGTCCTTGGGTTGCATATTTATACGGTCTAGGAGGTGAACAGATGGACTATCAATTTAATTCCATCTTCAACACCATCAGAGATTGATTTTCTACTCGCTTTTAATTTTGCCATAATTAATTAGATCATTACAACTGTTTTCTATTGATCTCCCTATTTAAACCTCAGATGCAAAGGGACTTCGGCAGATCCTTTAAAAACACAGAAGGGAAAAGGAACAGAGGGGGTTGCAAACTTTGTGGGTTTTTTTTTCATTTTCGACTTAGAAGATTTTTGGTGCAGAACAGTGAAAAAAAGTCACTGTGGCCTTTTCTTTTAGGAAGCCTTTTTCGTTGCCTTTATATTTTTTGCCTTATGCTTTGCTGAGTCTTTTTAATATTTGTGTATAATATACAGCATATATAATAGATTTAATTGATTCGATGATGAAAATATACGCTTGCACGTGTAGATGTGTATATGCATATATATATGCACACACACAAAACGTATTTAATATTAAGATTTACGGAGGTGGTGCACACGCATTTATATATGGGGAATGTATCTACAGAAAAGAAAGGTGTTTTTCTGAGGGGCGGGTGTTTTCACTTGACTCCCCTGTGTGTCCCTATTTGTGCACCTCTATCACCCCTAGATCGGGAGTATTTCTCCCTGTTACTCCGCCAGAGCTGACAAAGGAAAACCAGAGCTGCAAGCCCGGTGCCCAGCGCCGCCAGAGCCTTTATTTCCAAGCCTCCCCTTCAGCAAGCGCTTGGCAGCAGCACCGCTCTGTGCTGACATTCGGCAAGGTTTGCATTTTAAGTCTCCATGTGCGTTTTGTCCCTCCAGATTAAAAGCTCCGTTTCTATACGTAATTTAAGAGAACCAAACCACGTAATCGTGCTTTTATACAGCGAGCGGTAGCGCCGCGGGAAAACAAACCTGTCCTCTCCGGCGGGGTTCGTTTGAAGCTTTGTTTGCAAATCATAAAATTGACGACGGGGAGAGGGGGTCGACTCGGCGCCCCGTCCGCCGGCGGGGCAGGGCTGGGGGAACAGAGCCACCGGCGCGGCCCCGGTCCCGCCGAGACCGGCATGGTGCGGGCTGCCAGGGAGCCCCGCAGCGGGGCCGGGAGCGAAAGAGCCACCGGAGCGAGCAAAACTCCTCGGGGTGGGGAGGGAGGCGGTGGGAGAAGAGTTTAGGCGATCCCTGAACTCTCTACTGACGGGAGGGAGCTCCGGGGATGGGGCGAATCGCCAAAACCGGAGCGTGAATACGGCTGAGGGTGGGTAGTGGCGGCTTGCGCGGCCGGGCCTGGCGGCGGGGGGCGGCGAGGCAGAGCGGCCGGGGCGGCGGGGACAGGGGGCCTGGGGCTCGGCCAGCTCCCGCTCTCTTCTGGAGGCTCAGCTGAGGGTCCCTGCGAAGCTCGCACGGTAACCACGGTGGGGACCGGCCCTTCGAGGGAGGCTGGAGGAGGCACCCATTAGGAAGGGGGGTATTTAGCAGGTGAGATGGCAAGTGTTAGAGAGGAGAATCTGGCGAGGCAAGGAGGGTGCGTGTGGAGGAGAGCAGAAGCAGGCTGCCTCCTGCCAAAGGAGGGAGTTGGGGGTGACGGTCTCATCCCTCCCTGCTGAATATTCAGCGCCCCCCCGCCCCCCTTACCTGCTCTCCCTGAGCTCTGAGCCATGGCTCCGCTGCCTAATGGCCCGTCTCCCCGGGACGGCTGCAAACCAGTAGATCCACCGCGGCCTTTTCTTCGTTTCTCTCCTCCCCGCTTGGGTGTCTTGCTTTCCCCCGCTGACTTTCGAGATCTAGACGCAACCACCCAAAACTAAACGGTTTAGATAACAACACACACACACCAGAGCACCACCACCACCACCAAAACAAAAAATAAATAGCCAGCTACAGAGAAAGAAACGCCGCTCTACTGAGCCGGGACAGGCTAAAAGGAGGGGAAAATAAATAACAATCAAAGCAAATGCAGAGCGTTTGCAAAGCAAATGCTGCTTATAAAAGTGGAGAGGGACTCACCTGCTCCAGTGTACCGGGCTGTGCAGTCGGGGAGGAAGGGGGCTGGGGACGGGGGTCTTGGCGGGGGGGCAGCGTCTGGACTTTGAATCTGCTTCCCCTTGCCCCCTCCCGCAAACTGGCTACCTGTAGGGAAGTCTTGTTGCAACAGCAGATTAATTTGTTGTCTTATTACCATAAAAATGTGCTCGGAGAGGGGGGACGCGGGACAGAGGAGGAACTTCCTCCAAGTTGAAAAGGGAGGCGGTGGGCTCTTGCTGCGGGGGAAACGGGCAGGGCCGGGCGGGGGATACCCGGGGGAGGGGGGTTTCGCAGTCTCCGGGACCCGGCAGCCTCCGGGTGGGATGGCGGGGCCGGGGACTCTGGCGTTTACTTTGAGGCGGCTAGGGGCAGTCCTATGAAGTCTGCCCTGTGAGCGCCTGGCTTTGTGCTTCTGCGAGATTATCTATCTGCCCATCCATTTATCTGTTCACTCGTCTCTTCCTCGCTTCTACGGGCGCGTTTTGGTAAAGGCTTTGCGACGAAAAAAAAATTAAAAAAAATACATAAACCAAAGCTCAAAAGAAAAGAAGAAAAATTCCCAGTGCTAAAGACATCACTGAGCGACTATTTTTCTTTCTCTCTTTCTAACCCCCCTCTTCCATCTCTCCCCATTGATTGAAAGTCTCTCTCAGCTCCAACAAGGAGTCCCAGGAAAAATGAACCATTCTGCTATCGATTCTTCATTAAAATTACATTTCTGCATTTGCTAAATTGGTTTTAAAAAGCTTCCCCTGTTATTATTGTCTTGTCAGAGCCGGCGGTGCTGGGCAAACAGTATTTAAAAGCTTGGGACCTCTCCAAGATGCGGCTGTTGGGGGGTTTGTTGGGCATGTGCTGTTTTTTCTGAAGTGTTTAGGAAAATGTTAACAACGCGGACCGGCGAAAAGGATGCCCCAGACAAGAGGAGCCTTGCGAAAATAAAGAAGGTGGAGAAAGCGCTTTCCTTCATAACACTTAAAAATCATCGATTGTCGCTTCAAGCAAGGGGAGGGAAAAAAAAGTTTAATTTTAAGTATGAAAATGGGACGGCAAAAGTCAATAATGGCAGCAAGGAGTATTTTTCTAAGACGTGGTCTCTAGCCCGCTCTGCAGCAGCCGCCGGATCTGTCTGGAGCGGCTCCTCACCCCTCTGCAGCCCGAGCCCTGCTCCCGCCGCTTGGAAACCTGCTTCCACGGGGAGACGTTTGAATAAGTCCAGCTGACCCTCAGACGTACACGGGCTTCCTCCGACCTAACCCCGAGAAACCCCACGGAATCCCCCTCCTCCCTCCCAAACCCGTGTGGGAAAAACCCAGGAGGGACTCTGGGAAATTTACTTCGAATTCTGAAAATCTCTCTCGAAAGAGCAGGGAAGCAGAAATGTCTTCCTGATGTGTTTATCCCCTAATCAGTTCATTAGTTATAAACAACATGACATTAGAAGTTAGGAGGCAGTTGATATTAATTTTTATTTAACTAGTTGATGTTTAATCCGTCACGCCAGGCTGCTTAGAGAGAGCTGCCTGACACAAACCAGTTAGAACTTCATACACCGCGATGATAGTCCCGGCACCGGGACAAACAAACGCCGCCGGGGGGGTGGGGGGCGAGCGGCAGGGAAACGGAGGGAAAGGGGGAGAGGGGCAAGCCTAGAGAAGAGGGAAAAGCAGCAAAGGAGGCTGGAAAATTCTGCCCCCCGCCCCCCCTTCCCCCCCGGAATAAAGACAGGGGAAGGGGGGAGGATCCACCAAAAAACATAAGATGTGAATGGGCAGAAAGGGGGAAGGGTGAAAAATCTGGCCAGAAGGCTGAGCCGAGAGGGCCGGGCGGAGCAGGAGCCCGTGCCAGGCACCCCTGCGGGCAACCAGGCCGGGGCCGGCTGCGTGTCCCGCCCGGCAGGGGGGCAGAGCCGGGGGTCGCCGCAGAGGGAGTCCTCCTCTTAATTAAAAGAGGGGCCCGTTGATTAGACCGGGGCTGGCCGAGGGGAACAGCAGCACATGGTGGGGCCGGGATAAACGGGAAGCGGGCTTCTCGCGCCTTGCCGGGGTGTAACAGTTCCTTTTGGTGTCAGTCTGCGACCCTTAACCAAAGAGCACAAGTGCTGCCGCAAATAAAAGGAGCGAGCGATTAAGGAGGGAAGGCTCGTGGGTGCATTTGTGGACACACATCTCTTCCCACCTTAGAGCCCTGCTGAAGTATTACCTAACTCGAGCCTAGAATTACAGGCTTTGCTGCTGTAGTTTTTTGTTTCTCCCTTGCAGCAGGTTGGTACCTTACAATTGGCAATAGGTACCTCTTTGGCTATACAGCATCTTTACATACGGTACTCTCTGCTCTTTATCCAGGGACCCCACCAGCATGTGGGACCCCCACCCCGCCTTTGCTTCTGAGGTGACCACATCATTATCCCAACACCTCTCTGTCCTGTGGCAGGACCCCCGGCGCTGCTCCCCCGGGTGAGTGCTCTTGTGCCTCCCCCGTGTGCCTGTTCACTGGTCACTGTTCAGAACGTATTAGTGTGAGCTGCTATAATTATATCCGCACGTATTTCACAATTCAAGCCTTTCTTGGACAATCAGAAAGACTCTGGGCAGTAGCTGGGTGCAATGCTCGCCCTGACCGTCGCTTCCTCCGTGCAGCTGTAGCCGTGTGTCTGTGACTACAGGGAAAGTGTTCCTGCCTACGACCCATATTTTAATATCAATTTCCATATTAATTAATCACCCCATCTATCTGCTGGATAAAGGAAATAGTTCGCATTCCGAAGAAAATTGCCTGCTTTCCTGCAGTTAATAGTTAACTTCGGAGTAGAAAGTTCCCAGGGAAATGGGGAGGCGGAGGAGCAAAGCGAGCCCCGGCCTCACCCCGCACCCCGGCCACGGCACCCCCGGGGCTGCATTCGGCCCCTCCGCCGCGGGCTCGGGACTCCGCTGCCTCCCGAGTTTGTGGAAAGCAACCGGGACCGGGTGTTTTAAGGAATACACTCCAGATGGGGTGGGGGATGCAGGAGGGAGGCAGGCTCTTTCCCCATAGACCGAGGAAGAAAGTGGCTGCAACAGGTAATAGGGCAGACACCAGCGACCCCGGGAGTAGGGCAGATTTTCAGGGGCGAGGGGAAACGCACGCTGCTTGGCGGTTTGGCTTGAAGTGGGAAGTGAGGAAGTGGGTGCCTTCCCCTTCGTCCGGCGTCTCTTCTTCCTTTCTCCGGGGCAGGGTGCGCTCAGAAGGACAGAAAGGATATTGAGGAGGGGACCTGCTGCGAGGGGGATCCACAGGCAGGGCCTCTGCCTCTGCGCTCCGCCCGGCAGGCAGCCGCGCTCGTGCAGACCCGGCCTATTCCGAGGGTTTCGGGGTGATCTCAGAGGTGCGGGATGTCCCTGCCGGTGCCTTACTGCTGGGGTACCTGTGGCGGTGATGGTGGAGCTGGGGAGAACACAAGGGAGAGACGCAGAGGAAGAAGCGGGCTTCCTCGCCGGCTCGGGGCTCTCTGCAGAGGCTGTGGGATAGACAGGAACACCTCGAACCACCGAATTTGGAGGGATGCTGCTGGCAGAGGCTTCCCCTCCGGGGGCTGGGCTGGGGTACAGCAGTGCTGTGGGAAGGGGGTTGCGAGGGTTGTGTAGTGGGCGCAGAGCCTGGAAAGGCCGTGACCGTCGCCGGGCAGGACCCAACGGTCTGCCCGTGGGAGGCACCGGGGGGGCTCCCCCGCCTTCGGGTCTCTCCGGCGGGATATCTAGGTGCTGGCAGGAGAAAGGGGAGGAAGGGCACGGGGCAGCCGCTAGAGCTGCAGCGTGGAGCTGCCGGCGGGACCAGGGCAGGAAGCAGCGCTGAAAGGAATGGGCTGGGCAGGCGGCTCGAGGCTGGCCAGGGGCACCAAGGCGGGCATCTGCGTGGAGCCCGGTCCCCGGCACCGGCAGGAAGGGAGCAGGGGGGTGTTGTGTGTCTGCTCATCCCCGCAGCGGGGTGGCCCCGGCCCTCTTCCCGTTCCTGGCGGGGCGGCCCGGCCGCGCGTCCCACCAGAGGGGGCAGTGCAGATCGGCAGTGCCGGGCCCCGCCGGGAACAAGGCTTAGGGGTCTCCGGCTTCGGCCCGGGCAGCGAGTTCTGCCCCAGACGCAGCGGGGTCCCGGGAGTTCTAACCAGTCGTTGCGCTGTGGGGAGGCTCACATTCGAGAGCGCTTCCCGCGATGTTTACACGCTGCTGTCCCGTCTCCCCGGCCACCGGGCAAGGTCTCCCGGGGTTTGGGCTACCGCAGCCCCTACGCTGGTCCGGCTCGGCCGCCGAGGCAGCAAGAGCGCTCTCCCGGGGTTCAGGTGACGTCGGTGGGGTCACTTCTTCCTTCCCCGCGTAGTTCAACACAAGTTATAGCGAGGAGGAGAGCCGGCGTCGGGTGTCCCGTGCTTCGGGACAGTTCGGGTTAGCAGGGACCAGGGGCTGCTCCAGGCCTTGGGGATGGATGGAACGAGGAGGGATATGGAGTGTCTATAGGGGTTTATGGGGGGCTATGGGTGTCTATAGGGGTTTATGCGGTGTCGGCGTTGGCTGCGCAGCAAAGCAGTGGAGCACGAACTTTTAGACTCTACTGCTCGAGTCGAAGAGTAAGGGAGGAAAGTTTGTGCTTGTCCTGTGCAGCGNGGGGGGAGGGGGGGAGCACCCGGTCGCCTTTGCCAGAACTGAAGGAAGGGAAGGGGAAAATGGAAAATCACGTTAAAAAGCCTAGAGGCTGGAGACACAGAGCACGCCCTGTACTAAAAAGAAGGGGAAAATAAAAGAAGGATGGAACTAGGCGAGATGATGGAAATCAGGATGGATGAATAGACAGACAGACAGACATTGATTTTTACTAATATTAGCGGGAAAAGGGCCGAATGAAGAAGGAGACATTTAATTTGAAGATGAAAGGATGGATGGACAGAATAGAAACTAAAAGTTAATGAAAAAAAAGAAAATATGAAAAAAAAGGGAAAACAAAATGAGGGGGAGAAAGACCTTTCTACTGTTGATGGACAGAAAGAAGGGAATGAAGGGAAAGGAAAGAAAGGAAAATGAAAAGACAAGTAAAAGAAAAGTAAGGAGAAAAGATGAAAAAGGTTTTAAAGAGCTGTCAAACAGTTGGTAGACATCAGAATTAGAACAGAAAAACAGAAACATTTATGGCAGCCCGCTCCGAGGCGATTTCCCCATTGGCATTTTATGGAGCTCCTAAATCTCAGCCTAACGCTGTGCTGAACTGTAAGAATTATTGTCCCCGCACTTTTCTTTTTTAGGTTCAGTTCCCGTTTCCACCGCGGGCCCCTCGGAGCAGGGGAAGCAGCGAGCCCGGGCTTCACACGCCGCTCGTACAGCGAGTGCCACCCCTGCGCGCCCGGGGACGCGGCAGCTTCGGCCCTTGCGCCCCGGGGGTCCCGCGGCTCCCGGCGGGAAGGAGCAACAGTTCCCCGGCACGTCGAGGGAGGGGAAGGAACCGTTCTTGGCCCGGGCCGCGGCGCCCCTGGGCCGGGGAGCGGGAAGCCGGCCCCGCGGCCAGGCCGCCGAGCTCCGCAGCTCTTGCAGGGCAGGAGATGGGGAACATCTACGGGAACAACAAAAGAGAGACCTCAAGGTGTGCAGGAGTGAGGAAACGAAGTGGCTGTCCCTTCCCAGGCAGCCTGTCCTCACACGCCGCCTCCACGTCGGTGGAAAACTCCAAACCACGGTGGAAAAGTCCGATACTCCAGGCACTAATAATGATAAGAGGAACAATAATGACAGCAATGATAATGCTTTTCCTTATTAAAATCTAGTAAATGAATGACCTCCTACACCCGGTGCTTCCCGGGTCACCCGATCTCTGGGACCCGCAGAGTGTTCAGAGTGTTTCGGGGGACGAGCAGGTTTGGGAGAGGAATATTGACGGGAAGAGTAAAAGCCGGGGGAGATGTAACTCGTGTGCCTTTCACCTTATCCCGGGAGCACAGCCATTGTCCTTGTGACAAGAATCTCCGTTATGGTCTGGGAGCTGTGGAGAAAGGGGAAGTTTGCAGGTTTGTCTCCGCACGCCGCTCTGCCCCCCTCCTTCTGCCACCCCGGCAGCCCCCGGCCCCGAACCGGTTGATATAAAAGTGTGTGCGAGGGGGATAAAAGTTCCAGTCTCTCATGAGGGGAGAAGGCTGCAGGGGCAGAAGCAAGTTAATTTACAGCCGATTTCTCATTACTCTTCTTAACGCCTATAAGGGAGAGAAAATTAGGCATACAGCACACGTTTTGGCCACTTCATAAAAAATGCAGATTTGAGAGATGATGTGAAATGTGCCCTCGAGTCAATGATTAAAGATAGCTGACTACAATTTTTTTTTTTCTCTCCTATTTGGAGTTGAGATGAGGAATGCCCCTGAGGTCTGTAGGTCCAGGAAGAGTCCTTTAATAACTGATGAATTGGCTTGAGACTCCTTTTCCCTGCTTTCTTCCCCCACACCGTCGTACACTGCCGGCCGTTGGGGGAGAGATGTGATCAGGGCATTATCTCCCGAGCGGGACACGGTCTTGTCACTCCAGCGGGTGGGTGCAGAGGGCCGCGGCCGCCCCTGCCTTGTTCCATCCATGTCAGTAACTTTCCCTCCCCACCATCCCCTCAGCTGCACAACTTTGCCTCCAAACTGGCCAACGGACGCAGATTTTGGCTCAACAGCATTAAAGATCTGCAGTTAAAAATAACAGAGGGGGAAATGGGCAGACTGGAAAGCTGGTTTTGGAAGTGGAAAGTGTTGTGGAAGGGTGATGGCAAGGGACAGCTCTGGCAGCTGATTGCCAAGAGTTAGGTCTTCCTACAAATTTCCTAAGAAAGTTTTGTCATCGAGGAATGCCCATGGGAAAGGGGGACGCACACATTTGCCGAGTCCTGCCAGGGAGAGGTTTAATGATAGAATAAAGGAAAACTGTCCAGGAGAGCACAGGTCTGCCCCGTTTCCCTGCCTGGCGGCTCCAGGGCTGGACTCGTCGATGGAGGCAGGAGCCACCGTACTGGGGTGGGGCAGAGAAGGACAGTCCCCTCCCGAAAAGCGCTTCAGTTCTGACTTTCTCAAAGGCATCCTTCCCTGCGGCCCCCTCTGTAAACCTGGGAGGAAGGGAAAATGGCAAGATGGGGGGGGGGGGGGGGAA
>NDXB01022600.1:27069-64674 GCA_002631895.1 Agapornis roseicollis
GGGGGGGGGAAGAGGGCAGGAGGATGCGGCGGCAAACCACATTAAAATAACACACAACAAGGCGAAATGCCATCCCCACCTCTTGCAAGGGAAATAAGTTTCGCCTGGTGTAGCGAGACTAGAAAGCCAACCGCCTCTGAGTGCCGATTTTGGAAGGGTGGCATCGCTTTATCTTTAGGGTTGAAGTCTTTGCATGAGAACATGATTATTAGGAGCATCAGTAATAGTAATAATAAAAATAGTAGTAGTAATGTCTGATTCCACTCCATTTCTATTTATTTATTTATTTAGCCGCTGCCGGTGTTTTGCCTTGCAGAATGCAATCGACGCAGGGAAATATATTGGCTGTTATTTATGTGAGCACTTGGTGCTGGTGACAAATGACACGAATCGGTGCTTCCTGTTTGCGGGTTTGGATGAGACAAATCACTTCCCACGCTTTACTAATGATAAAAAGTTCATCAGCGCTGAAGCAGGGGCTGGAGCCGCGCCTGGGTTTATCCCCGCTGAAGGTTGTGGTTCTCCGGGAGGGACCGACAGCACGGAGGGGCTCTGCCCCTCGCCGTGGGCTCTGGCCCTCGCTGTGGGGCGGCCCCAGCCCCCCATGGCCCTGGCCCCTCGCCCCTTCAGCACCGAGGAAAAAAAGTAGTTCCAATACAATGTTTGTTAACTAGGTTATCTAGGCTGTAGAAGATTTTAATGTTGAATTTTATAGCTTTACCACGCTCTACCGTCCTTGTGAATATTGTAATATTGCATTTTTTACAAGTTACTCTTCTGTTAATGTTCCAGCTAGTAACTTTTATAATCCTCCTCAATGAAATTTTTTTGTATTCTTCCGCACCGTTAACCTCAATGGCGGCACCTCAGCCCCTGGCAGGAGGCAAAGATGAAATGAATTCCTCTTTAATCAGAAATAATAATAATAAAAACACACACAAGGCTCCTTCTGCCTTTTATTTCAGCTTCCCTTTTTGGGGAGGAGGGTGACCCTCACGAGTCTTCAGCCCTCTTGCCCCATGCTGCATCCAAGGTGTGCTGCTGGTTGAATTGGACCTGGGCTGGGGTGGTGCTTGCCCAGCCCTGGTCACCCCGCTGGGGATAGAGGGCACAGTCTGAGCAGCCCTGTCCCTCTGCACCCCTAGCCTTTGTTGCTGCTTTGTGCTGGCAGCCTGGAAGCTGCCTGTGCTGCAGGCGTGAGCTGGTGGCCTTCTCAGAGCTGCCCACTGAAGAGAAAGTTAGGCACTTCTTTTCCTTCTTCTGTAATTTTGTCTGTGCAGTGACTGAGATGCTCCATGGAGCAGCATCCTTAGATCAAGTCCTGTCGGCCCCAGTCAGCTGAGCTCAGCTTGGTCCCTGGTTTCTGTTGACCTCAGCTGGGCTAGAGGAGCCTAAGTCCTAGCTGTTTGTTTTGCTGAATGGTCTGCAGTGGATCTCAGAGGTACATATGCAGGAGATGCACTCAGATGGACTTGTAATGTATTATGTCCCTTTAGATGTAAATAAGGCTGGAAATCACCCTGCCACTCCAAACTCCCCAACCTCCAGATGCCCTTACAAATGAAATAGACTTGCAAACGCAAATGATCAGTGCCCAGCAGAAAAAGGAATCATAACAGCAGTAATGAACTGAGTACCCTTTAGCCCAGGGAATATATTCTGAACAAGAATTGGTTGTCATTATTATTTCCCTTGGTCATTATTAGCATTTAAGAACTTTGTTCTCAGGCTCAGCCTGAGTCTTGCATGAGTGAAGTATTGGAAGGTTTGAATATCTGTTGCAGGGCATGGGCAAAAGCTGCCTCCATACCTTACTTATCTACCAGCTACCTCCCAAAAGCTGACAGGACAGCTCTTGGGATATTGTCCCTGAGATTATCCTAACAGGAATTTCTCTCAGTTTCAGCTCCTGGAGTCAAGAGGTTCTATGCAACTCTCAGCTTTCATGTCTTTTAAAAAGTGTCTTTTTTAACCTAAGATAGTTGCAAGGAAAAGCTTAGCTCAGACTTTAGCAATGAAAAGAGAAGGGATGTAAAGTTTATTGCTAATTTGCTCATATCTCAAACTGTAACTGATTCATGATTGGTACAATGCATGAAGATGACAACGGGACTAGTATATTTTATGAATCAAACATGCTTCCCTCTTTAAACACACACAACAAGCTTTCTGGTCACTTCAGAGGATAAGGATAATTTTCCTTCCTTCAAAGTCTATGACTGGTCAATCACGTTACTTCCTATAGTCCAGGGTTAAAGAATAACCTGAAATGAAAACACACATGCCAAAAGCAACTGGTTTGTTTTTTTTTTTTATGTTTCAGTCATACTTTTTAAACAAGTCTTACAACTTCATTGCTATTGCTTCCTCTTGGTGGTTTTTGTTTTAAGGTGAACAAGTTAAATACATGCAAGTTTCTCTAAAAGACCCCCCCCCACCCCCCCGAACAATGCAGGGGTTGGATTATTTTAACAGAAGTGTTATTAGCTAACTAGTTGATACTCTGGCATCACCTTGTAAGGCAAAGACATGACACAAACGAGTCTTTGCCCTAAAATCTTGATTTAGGAAAGAATTATTGCTCTTCAAAGCACCTGAGAACCTCTTGTGATGTTTTTCAGAGTTAGTACAGAGCAGGTAAGTAGGAAAAATGGATAATAGTATTTCCATATTCTTGGTGAGAAGCAAAGGCAGGAGATGGAAGACACAAAGGAGAACAGCAGCAGAGCTGGGAACCAAGTTATTGCTAATTTAGTGAAGGACTATTAAATGAAACATCTAAGCTGTCCCCTCAGGCCTGGGCAAAATCAAGAGCAGGTTTGATCATCTTGTTTGGAGACCAGCAGGTCACACCAGATTTCCCGAATCCTTTGTGGAAGTGCCCTGATGGTCTCTGGGAACTCTTTCTCGGGATGTCTCTGTACAATAGCATGGGCTATGCAGCACTCTGTTCTGAGCAGGGCTTGGATATTATGCCAGTCACATCTTATTTGGGCAAATCTGCCTTCTCCTGAGAAATGGGACCTGAATGCCCCAATAGGCTTTAATGGCCCTGAGCAGACTCACCTGGAGCTTCCACATACCCCACATCATAAGGCTGATGAGCTTTGTTCCAGGAGTTCCATTTAAGCTCAGGCATGAGCCTTGATTTGGCTATACTGTAGCTGTACCTCTTCCTTAGACTGGACTTCAGGATATGCACTGTAGGCAGCTCATGTCCTGGATATCCCCCTTGCACTGCTCAGTGCTTGCTTTGCTTGGATCTGTTGATGGAGCCTGCTGCTGACTCCTGGCTCTGCTTGCTCTGCTCAGGTGCTGTGCCACCCAGCCCCAGCACCATGTACCTGCTTGGGGGCTGTCCTCAGCCTCAGCTCACCTTTCATGGGCAAGGACAACTGGCCCTTATTCCTCTTTGTGAGGTGCCTATGCATGTTCCACAGAGCTGCTGCAGCCCTTTGTGCTTTCTGTTGAAAATTACTCTTGTTTGTGAGAGCTGATGTTGCAGAGGCTTGGAGGCTCTGTTGAGGAATTATTTGGGGTTTTTGCTGCTGTTCATTCATATCCTTGCTGCAGTCAACAAATCAGAAGGCTAACCAAAAGCCTGTACTCCCGAGTGTTTCTTGCCATCAGAGCTCAATAAATACTTGCAAGATAAGAGTTTAATGTTCTGTGAGTAGGTGGCAGAGGGGTATCTGTTCCTTTTTAACTTCTACTGTCTGTGAAATCAGTATTTTAAAACCGTATTCTAGGGTCAGTGAAGGCTTCTAGGTCAGACAAAAATCTCATGGAGGAATTAAGAACAGTTCCTTTCCTCTTCTCCTTCCCTCTTTCAGCTTTCATGCCTTTTTTTTTGGGTCAAAACCTTTGCAGTCTCTATTTATTCCTTATAGAGAACTTAAACTTTTATTCTCTCCTTTCCCATTTAATGTATATATATATGTCAGTACCATTTATTCATGAAACCTGGGAAAATACTCTGAAAATGCATTGCTAGATGCCTTTCTGAGATGACCATATTTGCTTTCTCATGAGCCCTTATGCACAGAACCCTGTATGAAAATTTGCGTTTCTTGACTCTAAACTTTGTGTTCTCTTAGCCTGGGGCAGTAGCCCTCATATGTTGGCTATTGGCATGTAATGCAAAGTTAACTTCAACTCCTTAATTCTAACAACTGAATTGTAGCAGGAAGGTTTTTCCCCTCATAATTGTTCTCCTGTTCCCCAGACCCACTGGTTTAGTTCTGAAAACATTTATACTCAGTTTGAAGCTAGCTCGTGATTGCTGAAGTGATTTGGAAGCAGATCTGCCAAAATGTATTCTGTGTAAGTGCCAACAGTTTTGGACTTAGTGTCTTACACTTCTCAGGGGCAGGGTTAGGGCAGAGTTTCCCACTGGAAAGATCAAAACTGATGAACTGGCAACTCTGGAGAGAGGCAAATATTCTTCTAAGCAGGTGAAAATTCAAATAATCAACACAAATCAGTCATTGTGTTGATGATGTAAATGTGTGTCAGAGACCATGTGGGCATTCCTGGTCTGGCTTTAAACTGGCTAGTTTGCATATTGTTTGTGGTCCATAATAAGTCCAAGCTGGACTCTGAGCTTAATACCTGCTTCACTTGTCAGGAAGATCTCACGTTTGACACTGAGCTTTGCAGTCATGTCTGTGTTGCTGCCTGTTTTGGTGCTTGTGCAGATTTCTCTCCACCGCACTGTCACTCTCTGTGGAGGCTGCTGAGAACCGGGTGTCCACTGGTGAGTCCAGAAAGAAAAGCCAGCCCTGATGCCAGGAAGCTGGTGGCATAGAGGTGTGTATCAGAAAAGTAAGCACAGGGTGGGAAAGGGGAGAAAGGAAAGCAGGCACTGCTCACCCAGGCAAAACAAGCCCTACCACTGCAGTTGGCACTCATGCTTCATGGGGCATGGAGGAATTTGAATGTTGGCTATAAACTCTATGAAGTCAGAATCTCTCTGTAAAGCTCCAGTACTATGAGCTCCTGGTCCCTCGCCTAGGACCTGGTACTGCTGCAGCACAAATATCAGTGGTGGCACTGGAGCTGACTAGGCTGGGCAGAGGGAACAGGGGAGATTTTTTTTCTCTTAAACTGGTTTGTGAGGAATCTTTTATGTGAATGATGGTAACAAATATCTGCGGTTTAAAGCTGCTCCATATTTCTGCCATCATAATGAACTGTGAAGAGACAAATCATTTGATCTTTACTAAAGAGCAACTCTTCCCCTTACAGAATTGTCAGCAATTAGTGTTGCAGTGAGGCTGCTTCATACATGCATGCATGAATGTGTTTTAAAAATCTCTTTTTGTGTATTTGTGTTCTTTTGTAAGCATGCTCAAATATGCATGTTGTATGCATATGTCTTGCATGTAAGTATGTCTTAGCACTTGTAAAGGATATGGGATTTGCATATAGTATCTGTGCTGAGGTGTGTATGAATGCCTGGTTGGTGAATGTATAGGAGAAGGAATGTACCCCTGTAAGTGATGCCATCTTCAAATTTGCACACACCTTTATATTGACATGACTGTGCCTGAGAGGGAGGTGGAAAAGTGTTATTTCTGTATGTCACAATATAGGCTCTACCTACATTATGCTACCTCTGTAGCATTTGGTGGATGCCTATATGCAGGCTCTCTGGGGACTCTTGTATGTGAATACATACATGGGTGTCTGAGTCATGAGTGTGCATGTGTGGGGCATGCATGAATGTATGACTTTGCACATGGTTGAACATATGTATGTGTGGGAAAGAGAGGGTGAGCAAGCTGCACATCTTCTCCTGAGTACAAGCATAAAACTGCAGTACTGAGAGGACCTTGGCTGACAGTCTGGCAATACCAGACGTGTTTGCAGAAGATGAAGCAGAATAGACAACACAAAAGTTATTTTTGTCTATCAGCTGAAGCATTATAGAGACATCAACAAGCTCTTGTCTCATGCCAGCTTAATTCCTAGTTAATCAGCAGTCTGTTTGGGCAAAGGAAGGAACTCGCATCAGGGGCTGATGATGAGCCAAACTTCTCAATACTTATTTGGGAGCCTGTGAGGAGCCCTCACTATTGCTTTGCCTGCATTTGGCTGCATAGCTACCCACTGGGCAGTGCTCTGGGATAGCTGAGTGCTTCATCAGCTGTGTCCTGGTGGGAACCACTCCTGCCTAGGAAATACGGGTTGGTCCTTTGGCTATCTCTCCCCAGGTGGTCAGCAGAGGCTTATTCTTCATTATTTGTGATCAGATGCCTCATCCAGGCAAGTTTCAAGTCGCTTAAATAATTCCAAAGCTTCCAGCCTCTTTCTTTGGGTCACCTCCACATAAACTGCAAGTTGACTCTTGCTTACCTCACTCCTCTTACATCTAATGAGACCTTCCTCTGTTTCTGGTGCACTGTAGAGATGCTGCTTCTTCCTTCCCTCACTCATGAACTAAACCCCCATTTGCTCATGGGACTTGTACACTGTAGCTGAAGTCTAGCTTGCTGTCTTTTTGAACCTGACTTTCCTATCTGCTTGCTGAAAAGCCACCTTCCTCCTTGTTTTCCTTCTCTCTGGTTTCTCTGATGCCACCATAGCCATGTGGGAGGCTACCTGCCTGCTCTGTGACTGGCATGTGTTTGTCACAGACCTACAACCAAACTAAAGCGCTGATTGAACAGATCATAGAATCATAGAATAGTTAGAGTTGGAAAGGACCTTAAGATCATCTAGTTCCAAACCCTCATGCCATAAGCAGGGACACCTCACACTAAACCATGTCACCCACGGATTCATCCAACCTGGCCTTGAACACTGCCAGAGATGGAACACTCACAACCTCCCTGGGCAACCCATTCCAGTGCCCCACTACCCTAACAGGAAAGAATTTCTCCCTTATATCCAATCTAAACCTCTCCTGTTTAAGTTTGAACCCGTTACCCCTTGTCCTGTCACTACAGTCCCTAAGGAAGTGTCCCTCTGCAGCATCCCTATAGGCCACCTTCAGACCCTGGCAACCAGCCTGATAGGCACTTTCTGGGAGTGACTGGCCTGGTGTTATACAAATGTCCACAGAGAATAACAGGAACCAGCAAATTCTTATCTGTGGCTGCTCAGGATTCAACCAAACAAGTTACTATGGGGTGGAACAAGCTTGGGCATGCCTTGAGTTGGCTATTTCAGGCAGTTTCTATGCATGTCCTTGTTCTGTGGAACTCAATATTGAGGGCAAAATCATTGAGGGCAAAAACTCCACATTTTCTCCCCCCTCCCCAAAGGAAAAAAACCCCTAAGCTACTATTAATTTCCTAGGTATTAGAAAGCACCCATGGGCAGTTGTCATGGTATTGCTGTTGTTCATGCTGTGTCTGCTTTTGTATTGGGATTTTATCATGATTAAGTATAGTGTGACTCAATCATCAAGCACTCATGTAATTCCCAGCACATGAACTTGCCTTCAGCTTTGCTGGGTGGATTGATCCCTTATCCTTTTGGATGCAGAACAGGCTGAGGTTTATTTCATTCATGAAAGAGAAGTGATCAACAAACTGTGGGTGCTGTGGCCATAGCTGTGGTAGACCACCTTATATGTATTAGACCATAGGTGTAAAATGAGTGAAGAGTCTTCACTTTGTCCTGACTTTGCTGCTGAGCTGACAAATGAGAGACTTTGGTACCATCCGGTATAGTGTTTGCTATGCTTTGCTCTGTATCATTAATAAACCCATGAATTGGTCTGATACTTAACTCAGCTATTCCCTCCCCTGTGCTAATCATTACCATGTTACCTTACCTTTGTTTTATGGGCCATCAGCCAGGTTTCGGTCCACGTGATGATGCTCTGTGCAAGCCCATATGGTGTTGCTTTCCTGCTAGGGTTTTGCCAGGCCTTTTTCTCAAGGCTACTGAAGTACTGCAGGACTTCCCACACTCCCCTTCTGTACTGATACAAGTTCATTTGTGTTCCAGACCTTTCCCAGTTCCCCCTGTGGACTGTTTGTCAATGGCATTTATGATTGCTACTGCTGTCAAGCCAGGTAGCTCAGCAAAGGCCAGTGTATCTGTGTGCAAGGTACTGTACAAAAACACAGAGCACATACATCTAAAGACAGCTGGCATGGGGGCATAAGGTGGTTGAAGGAGAAAAGTTGAGAAGAGGAAAAAAGGCACTGCAAAGGGAGGTCCTTCTGTTGCTTCCCTAGCACACTCTAAGAGTTCCTTGTCTCTGTTTGCTAAAGGGCCATATTAAATAATTCTGAACACTTTTCCTACCTTGCTTTTTCCAACCAGCAGCTGCAGGATCAACAACTGTTGCTGTCTGAACTCTTAAGCAATATACAGTTCAGTCTGGGGTCTTCCCATGTAACCTTAGCTGCTTTGGCCTGGAGAAAATGGAAAGCAGATCCTGAGAATACTTGTGATGGGAAGCACCTAGCCAAAGCCTCGCACCAAGGGGAACAGCCGAGGCTGGCAAGAGGAATGGAAGAGGTGGCCTGGAAATGGGCTCCTGTTCCCTTCAACAGTGCTGTCTCTCTGCTGGGTTGCTGGGCTAGGGCAGGTATTGCTCCTGGCAGAGACAGGCTAGCCAACTTGTTTCCATGGTAGTCATCTGGGCTGCGTGTCCATGCTATAGCCTAATGTCTACATCTCCTCTTGCAGTTCATGGTGCAGACTGCTGTGTGGTGTTACGGAGCAGTGTGTTAAGAGGCAGCTGCATTATTCTACATGATCTTTTATGGGCATGCTAGAGGGGAGGGTATAGATATACAGTGTTCTGCACTAAAATACTCCAGTTACCTGCCAGGATCAAATGGGACATGCTTTCCCGCTAGGCTAGAAGAAAACTGGTACAAATGAAACCTCAGCAGTGCAACTGGTGTGTGTCACTTACTGATTTTCTGAAGTTTGTTGCTATTGTTATTTTGGTTTCACTTCTCCTGCATCATCACCTACCCCCCTAAGTACAGTGCCTTTTTGTTCTACAGCACTCGCTCGCATTCCTTTTTGTTCTGCCTGCCCAACCTCAACTCTTGCCCCCAACCCTGCAAAACGTCTTGTTGAATCTCTTCACCTACAGCGATGGATACTTGAGATGTCTATAGTGAGCAGAGCCAGAGATGTAGTCAGGGGAGGTTCATCAGACCTAAAATTCAAGTTACCCTCTGGAGCAGTTCTTGGCTTACAGGGTGAGTCTGTGCCAGTGAAACACCTAGGCTAGATGAGCTGGAGGGCTGTTGAAGATTTGAGAGAGACATGTTAGTGGGTCAGACACAGCTGCAGAAGGGAGGTAAGCAGGACTGAGCAGGGCTAATCAGATCTGTTCCCCAGAAATTCCTCACAGATCCCCCTGTTAGTTCCACAATGGCAGATGGGGTTTTGGTCAGTGCTGAGCAAGTGCATGTCCCATCCCTGTTCTGTCCTGTCTGGAGTCTCTAATAGCAATGACATGAAGAGTGAAGTGTCACAGAGGAAAACATAGCTGTGACTCTGGCACCCAGCAGACTGTGGTTATAGCTGCTGAAGAAAAACTTGAGGTGGATGGGAAGGGTGGCTGCATTTCTGCCTCTCTAGCCTCTTACCAGGGCTTGGCAAATGCGCCATGTATTGTGTTTGCTCATCTCTTCTTAAACCCATCACCTTCATTATAAATGACCCAGGGAGATGTTTGTTTCCAAGAAGTGGGTGGAGAACGCAGAAGAGGCTTCTCTTAAGGAGAGTGGCAGGTGGGAAATGCCCCAGTATATCTGCTTTGGTCCTGTCCATCTTTGTGTCAGATTGAAGGGAACCTGTAAACACACTCCAGCTTTTCTGACTGCATCTGAGTCACTCTGGGTTCTGCTTTAGGGAGTTTACTGTTTGGGAAGTGGTCTTTCCAGTTCTCACACTCTCTCTGCTGTATCCAGATATGGTCCAGGATTCACTTCCCCCCTGTCAGCCCTAACAGTGATTAATAAGGACACACATTTCCTGGGTTTTGCACCCATTTTTCTTAAAGACTTGCCTGCCAGTGTGAAGAGACTGAGATTATAAACCACTGCTGGCATGTGAAGGGCCTGGGGGCAGCAAGTCTTGGAGAGGCTGTGATGCAGTTCCAAGCATGGAGAGAGCACAGGGCAGCTTACAGAGACAAATTCTGCTGTCAGTTGTAGGTTTCCTGCAGCTGAAGTGAAACACTGGAATCTATGGTTCATTGTTATTCACACTGATACCTTCTCAGAGGTGACAATCTTAGCAGTAGCTGTTGTGATACTTCTGGCTCATTTCTTCACTGTCTCAAAGATCAAGAAAAGTCAAGAAGTGGGAACATCCTAGAAGATTTTCCATTGGACTTGAAACTTTTTGCCCTTAATGGTTTCTGTGAGACGTAACCTGCCTTCTGTGAATCCAAGTGGCTAGGTGGGTATTCTTTTGCTTGCCTTTCTCAAATGGATCATGGTCCAGATAAGTTTTCTCTCATAATCAGTGAGAGTCTGATGCAAGTACAAATCTCAATGCCAACCTCAGTGTAAAAAAATCACTGACAGTAGCAGGGAGGTTTCTTGGGATTTTGGCTGCTGCTTGCCTGCAGTAATGTCCAATTGCTGAGCAATTTCCATTCACCTCCATAATAAAACCAATATTTGAATCACAAGTGTGTTTTGCATTCTATCTTTTCTTCCCAGCCCCATCTCACAGGGAAGTAAATGCCAGCACTCTCCTCCTGCTCCCATCTTTAATGACTTCTTTGAACACCTTGGTCTTTTGGTCATGTATGTAATATTTAGGCCTAAACTAAATCTAGGATAGGAATATGCAGGAGGTGTGGATCCTGTCTGTGGCTTTGCTCAGTGTTGTGGGAGATAACAGCTGAACTCTACTCTGTGTTAGTACCCTTTCTTTAAAAGAGTAATGACTATCCCAGAGATATTGTGAAGGGACCTCCAAATAGGTGTTGGTGCTGAAATGTGAAACAATGAAATCCATACAAGTAATTCAAGAAAGATTGTTCTAATGCTGCCAATCAAACACAGCTGCCTCCTAAAGAGAGACAGCCCAGTGTTATGAAGTTCTAGGCTGAGGAAACAAAAATCAATGTGTTCTGCAGGGTCATCATCCTTAGAGAGGTGCCTGGTTCTCACCAGGGCTGATGCCTTATCTTTCTTGCTACAGGGATGACAGTTTTGGTTATCACTTGGTTTTGGGTCAGAATATAACTATATAACAGTCCCATTGTTTACCAGTAAGGCAGAGATCTGGTGTCTCTGGACTTCTGAGTCCTGCATTCTACTTTGCTGTGGAGATGGGTGACTTGCCTCTCAAGCCTAGGTTTTGGGTTAGGGTTAAGGCCAAGGCTTAGGAATCACAGGCACTGAAGTCCAATGCTTTCTGAGAACATAAGCTGAGAGTAACATGAGGGGAAGCATATTGTTTTCTTGAGAAAACACTGAGTTGTTCTAATGTAATGTTACGATGATATTGAGGGTTATGGCTAATGGGAACAGTGTGAAAGTAGCCAGCCCTGAGAAATCTGAAAAAAAAAAAAACCAAAACATTTCAAATCAGGCACTTCAATCCTTTCCTATGGAAACTTTATTATTACTACATTCAAAAGAAAAAAAGAAAAGAAAAGCAGGTTCAGGACCTGTTTTTTAGTGGTCTGAAGTACTATGGAAATTCTCAAGTTCTTTGCTTCAAACTGTTTCACTCAGATAGGACCCAGGGCCCTGGTGCAGGGGAAGAAGCGCAGTCTCTTTCTATCAGCAGTTGGTCTTCACTCCTGCCTTCCTCCTTCTCATTGCCTGACATGCATGTGCTTTCAGCTGAGACACCCAGCAGCAGGACGTCTTGGTGAACTAATGCTCCTAGTGCTGCCCCAGGTCCTGTGGGGACTTAGCTGAAAGAGGCAGTGTTTTCAAGGACAGCCAATCCTCAGCCTTTTAGATGAGCTCTACTGCAGCTGCCATGGGGCAAGTTCAGTCGCCAGTGCAGGGTGCAGAGAAGCAGCCAGGAAAGGAGGGAAGAATCACTGTTTCTGCAGCTGCAGCAGCCTGTGCATACATGAAGGAGAGATGGAATTAAAAAAGGAATAAAGGCAGAAAGTGGAGAGGATACCCTTTAATAACCTCTGAAACTGGGGTTAACCACATTGCTTCCAGTGTTGGCCGCATCCTTCTTACAGCCAGGCTTGTGTGAAGCTGGTGTGCTGGTGATAACAGCCAGAATGCACCAGCTCACAAACAAACAAGCAGAGAGAGGAATAAAGGAAGGCAGGAAGACAGATGCCCCTTGGGCAAACACTTGTTAAATTGACAAACTTGTAGAAAATGATTAAGGCTCTTGCTGTTCCTCGTCCAGAGGGGCCCTGAGCTGCTGCCTTGAGCTAAGATACAAAGGTAGTTCCTTGGGAGCCTACAGTGGACAGGGCGCAGAGGGAGGTGAAACAATTACTGCCTGTCTCTACAGTGCAGTCTCTTGTCAACTGTTATTTATGTTTCCCCAAATGTTTCAGTCTTTTTACAGAGAAAGCAGGCCCTGCCAATCTATGGCAAAATAATTGCAGCCACCTTTCTCTCTCCCCTATGCCTCCCTCCCTCTCTTTTTTGCCATGTCTTCCTCTCTTTGTCTCTGATTTGCCTTGGACTCCTTTGATAAGGAATTGTGATGTAACCTCTGCTGGGAGTTCAGATCACTCACAGACTGGTAGAGATGAGCACTCTTTTGTGCCTTGGACCCTGCTGTGACCCCTCCTGGAAGCCACCTTAAGACAAGAGACCCATGCCACTATGGCAGCACTCACTAAGGCATTTTGTGCCGTGCTTTGTCTTTTCTCTATAAACTTGCCACTGAGGCAGTGTAAAAGTTCTTCCTTGTCTTTTGCAGCTGAAATATACTCCCAGGAACTAGGTCAAATGATGTACGCACAGTGCTCTGTAAGGACCTCACTGGGGTTAGGGGAAAACAAAGGGTGGTTGAAGTATGTTAAAGCTTACCTTCCACTCCTCTTGAGAGGTTGTCCATGCTCCTGCATCTGACACCTGTTGCCCTTGCATGTGCTTTTCTTTGGAGGTCCCTATCTGGGAAGCAGAGTCAAGCCAAGGACCTTAGACTGGAGCAGCTTGTGCTAATAACCTGAAACAGCCAGGGCTGAGCCTGTAATTGCATAGGACAAAAGTGTGATACAGGGTTAAAAGTGCAGTGAGCAGTTCCTGGAGATTATCAGGGATCTAGTGTCTTCCAGCAGCCCCTAGGTTTTAACAGAGCAGCCTACACTCCTCTCTGTCAGTGGTACCACACAGCCCAGACGACAGGGTAAATGGAAAGAAGCAGAGATCTTTTCCATCTCTTTTGGCCCTTCTGAGAACAGGGATACTTTCAAAGAAAGCAATCAGCACTTGGACATGATTTCAAACTTTGGGCTTACCCTCACCGACTGTTCTGTCAACCTTCCCCCTGCTTCCCTTCATTCTGTATATGCATAGAGCCTGTCAGGAAAGGGTTAAGTGCTGCTTACCCCAGCCAGCTTTGCGTATTTAAAGTGAGTAAAGGTTTAATTACCAAATGATGACAGTGTCATATGGTTTTGGTGATGGCGCGTGGCATTCGATGAATGCAGAAGAGGGGAGGATGTGAGAAAGACACTGAGTGGCAGTGGGGAAGCGAGGAAGCTAAAAATGCCAAAGACAGTAAAACATCTGTAATTTGCAATTCGCTAGTGTTCGCTGATTGCTCATGGATTAAAGATTAAAATCTATTCTCTGGCAGATGGGGGAGAGAGAGAGAGGAAATTCTTACGAGCATGTTTTGCATCTGCATTTCATTCTGCTCCTCTTTACAATAATCACGGATCAGGAAATAAACCCAGATCTGGGCTGGCAGGAGGCGGGGAAAGTGCACAATATAGGCAGGACTCAGTGTACTTCTGGAAATGCCAAGCAGAGAGGAGAAGCTGACATCAGAATTGCTCTTTTCAGTGCCTGGGACTCTGTTTTGGCTGCATGAGGATGAATGCTCCTGTGAGGCTCAGAAGAGCCAGAGCAAAATCTTTCTTCTGGTCACCCCAATTCTGCGTTGGGGGTTTCTTTGATAGGAAAGGGGACGTTAGCCATCTGTCCTGTCTCAAGGGATGACTGAGTCTGGCTACAGTGTCCATGACGTGATGTAAACGCTTGCAGGCAAACAATACAAGTAGAAATAATGTTTGCAAGTATAAATCATTTTTATAACTTCAGCTAATCAGAATCTGTCCCTTTTATGGGCATGATGGGCTGGCTCTCTCCCTCTCTCTCTCTTCCCTCTCTCATTCTGACTCTCACACAGGGTTTCTCAAGTGTGCAGGACATTAAAAGAAAAACGGATAATAAAACTGCAAATGCAGGGCCTGCTCCTTAGAGAGGCTGGGTACTCACAACTCTGGTTGGCTTCACTGGCATCAGCTTTCATGGTGAAGCCTATAATTTGAAAGGTACAAGGCAACCTCAGGACCTGCACACCCTGGCAGCCTCATGGAGGTTAGCGAGCTCTCCCACTGCAGTGACACAGATCCTGTCTCCTGCCCATGAAGTGCTGCTGGCTGACCTGCCTGAACTGCAGAAATTCTGTTCCTTGGAAGGAATAAGGATCACATCAAGTGACCAGGATAGCAGAACGGTGTTCACTGCTCCTGGTCCCTGCTCCTGGCCCTCGCCCAGTTCTTTGAGTAGTTCTGCTTGAAAGGGAAGGCAACTTCTCCCTGTGGCAGTATAAGCCAGTATTGGTGAGGAACTGTAACTTATTTCTTATCTGCTCCAGCTGCCTCCTGCTTCGGAAGGTGTTGGCTTATCTTCACCCACACTAACAGGGGTTTTTGTAGGAGTAGAATTTGGTTGGATGTCTTTGGAGATATTGCACAACCATGAAGAAGGTACAACCTATCAATGAGAACAATCATTCTGCAAATAGCATGCCTTGCCATAACATTCATTATACAAGCATAACTATATGCAAATTCATTTTCATATGCTCACCTCCTTCTTTATGCACATACAGAGTCACCCTGAGATCCCAGTCCTTATCCAATGAAACCATGTGCTCCTGCCATTCAAATATTACTACCATCATTTTTGGTGCACAGAAATGAGGAGGTGAACATGCCAAATGGAATGTAGACTGGGATGGGTGCAGTTCAAATGGATATTTGTTGTGAAAGTGGGAAAGGGAACTGGTCCAAGTGTCTTTGGGGTCCCCCACATCACATCTCTATTCCGTTTCCATGTTCCTGCCATAACTGTGACCTAGTTCCAAGTCCCCCATGCTGCCTTGGCTCTGTGGCCCACTGAAATAACCCCATGTGAATCCACACCAACCAGGTGGTTTCATAACCAGTACCCAGGTCTCTGTAAAGCCTAAAGACACACCTTGATAGGGGGAAGCTGTAGGTTCTGAGAGCTATTGGTGCACTTACTTGGCCTGACAAGCCTCACTTGGGACCCACACCCCTCTGTCCATTGGGAGTTTTCATTTCATCCAAGGCCTGGCCTTTCACTCCTTCCGTAACACGTGTTTTAGGCACACTCATCTTCACGTCTGTCTTGTGGAAGCGTCTCAGACCAAATTTGGCTTTGCCTTCAGCCCTATAGATAGCATCAACTCATGGTGCTCCTGACTGACCTCCCCAGAAGTATCCTGAACTTAATTCAAGTCTTGTCCAGGGACGCTGATGGGCTCTGTTCTGGCAGTCCCGTTCGGAGTGCAGTTTTGCAATGTCTAATGAGAGCTGTCTCTACTATGGTTGCCTTTGGTTCTTGGCTGAAGCAGCTCTGCTCTTTATGCTCTATGTGGCTTTTCAACCTACTCTGACTGGAGTGCTGGGCTTGCTCTTTCTACCAGTTGTAACTACTGTAACTATGGTTCTTTTATTTAAACTGTTCTTTTCTGGTTAGTCAAAGAAGACACCCCCATAGCCCTTATCAGGAGGAACATTTCTGCCATTCCAGACATCTCCTGACAGTACCCATTTTCCATTTTCCCTGTGTCTTGTGCTTTCTCCTTCTCTTACCCTTAGTCCAGCCGCAAGCCCTAACCCTTCAGGTTCAAAGTGACAGGTCTGTCTGGGCAGTGGCCATGGGGCTCTGTCTACAGCTTTGCAGAAATTTTAGAGTTACAATTTGATTTTGTTAGTGTTTAGGGTGGGAAAAAGGTAAAGCATAGGACAGTATTGCTGTGGGACTCTTAATGGGCTATCAAATATAAGCTAGATGTACAAGAAAAACTTAGCTGGGATATGTGTCTTGTCTGAGCAGTTCTCGGTACAGCTTGCTTACAGCTTAGGAGAAAACTCAGGGCTCAGAGTTGAGAGAATAAAAAAAACTGAGCTGTAGCAGGATGAGGCTGGAAATGTTCTGCTGAAGGAAAGTGCATAGTGCCAACGTGTGTAATCGAATAGAGTTTGGTTGTGGTTTTTTTTGTCTGGGGAACAACTGGTAGGTGTTGAGGGAATGTTTAAATCTTCCCTAAAAAAAATAGTTTTATATTTACATTTGATAAATGGGAAGGAAGGTGCCATAGGGAGAAAAGAGTACACGCAGGAGGAGGAAAAACTCTGTAGCTGTGGGCAAAAAAGTGAACCAGCATTTGATTGAGAAGAGGAAAGTGATCTCTTTGAATTGGGTCGCTGCTGTTGGACCACTGGGAAAGCCGTGTCTCTGTTTGCAAGTGATCTGTTCCACCAAGCGAAAAAGATGAGGCAGAGCAGAAGAAAAGCTGAAGAAAGATCAATGGGAGGAGGGGGACAGCATGGCAGATTTAATTAATTACTGCATATTAAAATGTTTGTTTACAGTAACAAACAGCTACAAGAGGTCTGATGTTAATTAATTTACAGCATTTTTCACCAAGTCCCTTTGCCGTTGCTGGCAGTCAAGGAGGTAAGGCTGTGGCAGGTAAGATATTCTCTCTTTGGATTTACAGCAGCATCTCAGAGGCGAGCTGGGGAGGCACTGCAGTTCTGACTGGCTGCCTCTGCACGGTGCAGGATTCGGGGGATCTTGTCCAGCAGTAAAAGGGCTGTTGTTTTCCAGCCTGGGCAAATGGTGCTCCAGCATAGCTTGGGAGCCGGGTAGTGTACTGGTGGAGGCTTTGACAAGAAAGCCAGGCTTTTTGGGATGGGGTTTTGATGTTGTCTTGATCATGCTGCAGGGGCAAGGCACACTGTGAGGTTGCAGCTAATTTAAGTGCTGTGGGCCCTGCAGCCCCCAAAGGAATATGGGCAGCCTCTGTGGTATTCAGGACTGTGTAGCGTTGGCATGCAGAGGATTGCTGTCTCCTCCACATGTGAGAGGTTCTGGGGTGGCACGTGTCCTTTGTCAAAGGTGGATGTGGTCAGTCTTTGCTGGCAGTTAGCAATTTGTTCCAAGCTGGGGTCATTGAGGTATTGATGGGTTCATATCAGGGGAAAGCAAATTTGCAGTTGGAGGGAATATGCCTGATGCTGAGCATCTTTGTTTGAACAAACCAAAGTTCAGGCCCCAGGGAAATCCACATGTGTGTTTCTCCAGTCCAGTGTGGCCTCCCTGCCTGCCCACCTTATGCTCTGATCTCCATCTTTACCCATATGGCTCTGGAGGGTAAAGGAGAGATGGTATTTGTTTTAGCACTGTTCCAGTGGTGCTGGAAGTGTGGCTAGGTGCCTTCAAAGTGCATGACAAGGTCTATGTGAGCTGAGTAGGTGGGTCGGATCCTAAGAGCAATGTGTGAGCTCTGCAAACAGGGGAAAACCTCTAGGGTTATTCATAAAGCTCTGTCTGTTGCTCTGAAACAGCTGGAGTGTTTAGCAAAGGTCTGGGAAAGCCCTTTCACACACTGCATAATGTGCTTATGGATGGGCAGGTAATTAAGCATGGAGAGAGCAAGGCTAAGCTTAAAACCTCTGATCCTGGTTTCACTGGTGTTAACACTAGCAAAGAAGCAGTACAGGAGGTCTGGATTTCACACCTGGATGGTTCCTTCAGGCTGATAGAGCTGTGCTCTCTGCTCCTGAAAAGAGCCCTTTGTAAATGCAGCTGTCTTGTGCTCCTCTTGGTAGTTCTTTATAACCATGACACTGTTAACACCATGGAGAAGGTAAGTCTAATCTTACCTCACTCCTACCAGTGCTGAAGGCCTCCAGGCTGAAACCCCAGCTGGAGTAAATCAGGCTTGTTTCCTGAACTTCACTGAGCCTCCGTTGTGCCAGCTGTGGGAGACTGAGCTCCAGTCTTCCAGCAGCATCAAGGCAAAAAAGTTTTCTCCCACTTTTGGAAGTGCCTCATCTGAGTTACTCTGTGTAGCTGCAGGTGGGCTTTGTTCTTATCTACTTGTAGGCCTTTGCCATAATCCTGTAATTGATCTTTGTATTAGCCCTGATATTGGCCCTGTCATTTTAATTGGCAGTTAGCACTTGTAATTGGTCCTGACTGTATCCCTCAGGCAATTAGCTCTTGTTGCTCTAGTTTAGTTTCAAGTCCTTGATACCTGGTGTTAAGAGGTCCTAACATTGGCCTATGTAAACTGCCCTTAGCTGTTTGTAATTTGACCGCTATAACTTTGAACATGAGCCACTCTGCTCTCCCCTGATCTCAACCATACCCTGATCTCAACATTAACACTCCTTGTAATTCTCCCTTTTACTGCCCTCTGCAATCAATCCCTGTAACAGAGGATCATAACTGTAATTGAATGATAATCAGCAGAAGACAGCACTCTAGCAGGGAGATGTGCTGGAGCACAGGACCTAGAAAATCTGGGTTAACTTTTCTTATTCATGAAACGTTCAGACTGCTTTCTGTGAGTGCATGCAGGCAGTTTTAACTGGGTGGATGCCTCTGTGCATCTCTGTACTACATAATTTCTACAACCCAAAGAGAGAATACACAGTGTGGTGGGTCAGGAAGTGGTAAGCAGTTTCTAGGTGCAAAGTGGGGCAGGGTGAGAGCAAGGTCTTCTTTTGGTAAGTGCCATGTTGTTTCAGAGCTAAGCCTGCAAGGCAGCAAAACCTTTGCTGAGGAATGATTTCTCAAACCGTTAATGGGCTGAACATAGCTGAACATCTGGGGAAGAGACCGGAGCAGCTGCTGCTGCTCTTTAACTTTCCCTCTGCTTTGCCTTTAACCAGGAAAGTGCCAGCAGAAGGCAACAAATAGGAAAAATGGTGACTGTCAGAGAAGCATATCCCTGTGCTGTACAGAGAAGTCACACAGCCCTATGAACAAGATCACAGACCATAGCACAGTGGGTGTGTGTTTGCAGCTGGTTGTTTCCATGAGAAGGAGACTGCTAAGGTCCTCTAAGAGTCCTGTAGACACATGTGGCTTTAGTTCCATCTGAAAATCTGTTTTGTGGCTGTTTGCTATTTCCATGGTTAATCTGTGCTGCAGTAGTAGGAGCAGATAAATTTAGTGACCTGGGATGTCTTACACAGGAATGGAAGTTCTTCAGGAGTTGAATCCCTCCAGTAGAGATCTGAGCATGTTCCTTGTGCAAGGAATTCTCAGACAAGGAACTGTCTGTGGGAAGCTCTTCCTTTTCAGATCTATGAACAGGAAAAGTTAAAATTGTAACAGCTTTCATTCATTATGAAAAATATCACCAAGTTGGTGGCAAAGTGAAACACAGAAAGCTGCTTTGTTGTGGATGTCTTAGCATGGTTCTCCTGATGCTGTGATGTGAACAGAGGATTTGGAGTCCCTGATTTTAGTTCTGTGTGTTGTGTGAGCTAATCCAAACCATGTCACCTCTCTGCATCCAGCTTCCTCACTGTCTTGTCTGCTCATGGTGTGACAGATGTAGCATATGGGGCCCTGAGCTCCAGCTGGGCTCCAAGTGCTATTGCAGTAGGTTTGTTACAATACACGCTGACTAGGGACAGTGGAGTTATTCCATTTAGTTTGCCACACGGTGGACAAATCAGGTTAGGAAGTGGCTGAATATCTCCATGTCAGCCATGTACCAGTGATTTTTATAGGGTGGCCAAAGGCTGGAACAGGTTTTCCAGAGAGGTTGTGGGGGCTCTGTCATTGGGGATACTTAAAACATGACTGGACACAGTGCTGAGCAACCTCTTCCTGTTGCCCTGGTTTGAACGGGGTGGTTGAACTGGACAGTATCCCGTTCCTTCCCACCTCATCCAGTCTGTGACTTTTGTGTCGTGTAAGTCACAGAGGCGTAAAGAGATCCTGGAGGGTCCTTCTTCTGGTACAGGCACTGTGGGGCACGGCCCTGAAGCTGCCTCCCAGGGACCTAAAAGTCTCTGACATGGGGAGCTGGACAGCACTGTGGAATTGTAGGTGTCTCTAGGACCTGTAACATGGTCTAGGAAGGATGCTGTACTTCAGAGATGCCTTTAGGCTGACATCTAGCCACCGTGGCTCTCCTCCCACCTGGACTGCGGGTGCCGTGCTGTCTGGAGGGCCAGCACAGCCTCTTATCCTATGTTTCTTTATTTGGTTAGCAACTGTATGTATGGATAATAGTGGCAACTGTTCTTTGGGAGACTTGGGTTGTTACTCCCTGCAACTAAAATAACACGGTTAAGTAACAGCCGAGAGATGCCAGAGCTGGGAGGAGACACACTGTTTCTCACGAGGGTTGTGGCTGCCAGCTCTGCATAGCTCCCACACCACTGTCTCGGAGCAGTGGTGTGTTTATTTTCTTTCTTAGTGTGTGTTGGTATTTCACTTTTTTCCTGACAGAGATAAATGATTTCTTTAGATCTGAATAATAAGTAAGTAAAATAGATGTGCACGTAGAGTTGGTAATTCTGACTCAATTTCAGGCACATTGAAAACTCGGTCTGGAAAGTTTGTGTCAATTTTGACTTACAGGGGTTTTAGTGGCATTTTGTTACCCAATCTTTGCCTTCTTTTGTTTTGTTCCTTAGGCTTCTAGCTCCTTCTAGACTGATTTAGCATAAATAGGATTGAGAGCCAACCCAGCCAGTGGCTAATGTGCCATGCATTGAAGATGCAGTTGGAAACCAGAAATGGGCAGAAAGGCCAGCCTTAAGGTCTCAGCTGGGAGGCTTCTTTAAGTAAAAGAGAAGCCTTTCTCTTTAAGATCTTAAGATCGACTCACTAGACTGGGAGCAGAGGCTTGAAGAAAAATGTGGGCTTGTATGGGCTCACCATATAGTTACGAGACCTGGCAGTATTTTCATCATCTGAGAGTGTATCCAGAATATATGTAGTCTCAGCCTCCTTTCATTGCAAATTGTTGAAGCAGGCGCTATATGTCATTACTGATGAGTGCAGAATGTAGCAGAGTGGGGACTTTGGCCTTCCTGGGAGCCCCTAGGCACTGAGATCATACTTTGTAATGAATAACAGCATATGGACACGGGGTGATCTTGGACAGGGCCTGATTGCGCTCTCTTGCCTGTATCACGTCTGTGAGGTTTTTATACAAAGTCAGTGAACTGCACTGATTTGCATTAGTGGAGTGTCTGGTCTGGTGCACTGACTCCAGGAACACTGCTCCTGGTTTACACCACTGCAAATCTGATCATAGGCTAAGCAGGCACAAATGTACATATTTGATGTAGACCTCTGCCTTCCCTCAGAGTGCTTTTGGAGTAGATTGCCAGTCTATTTTTGACTGTAAAGCCTCTAATTCTTCTGTGAAGAGCAAAGCAAATGTTATTTCACAAGGGGAATACAATGTCTCTCTTGATAGAGGCAGCCTGTATAAATCTGTGGTAATAATACCAATAATAATTATTATTATTGGGTAATCTCCTGTTCAGGATTCTGACTGCGCAGGCAGTTCTTCTGCATTTTGACAGCCTTGTGGCCAGTAAGAAAGCATTAAAAATTATGTAAGCATTTAGCATTTGTGAACTTAACTCTATAAACCTGATGGAGTGAAGAGAATCTTTTTGTTCTGTGCTGAGCTGAGAAATATTCTGGCACTCTGGACACCTGCCATCTTCCCCCTACTGCTTCTTTTACATCCTGCTGTGAATCTGCAGTATCTTCTGCAGTGGCAGCAGCTGGCAGGACTCTGGTGCCTTTACCCCCCTGACAGCTTTCTGTATTTGTGCAGCACCTTGCACTACATGGCCCAAGATCCTGTGCAGAGCTCCTTAGGGCTCCAGCAGTGAATGTGGTAAATAATGACAATGAAATATGTCAACAGTGAACAATGCGACCCTGTAAATCATTGACAGCTAAAGCAAGTGTTTCTTCTTTGGAAAATACTCACCCTCATGTCTGTATTACTCTTTCATCTCTTTATTGTCTTCCCCATGCTCACATCAGACAGCAGCCAAGCAAATCTATGGGGTAGATGTACCAGAGCAGATCCACAGTCTGAGTGGAGGTGCTGGGGTGTCAGTAGAGCCACGCTGATTTATGCCTTGTCCCTAGGACACTCTCCTGTAACACTAAACTGGGTGTATAATTCCTGTAATTACTCAGTAGGCATATTTCTGAGAATGAGATCTGAGCCAACTGCAGAAATCTAATTCAGGATCTCAGACGATCTTTCTTACTTCTAACTGGTGGCCTTGGGCTCAGAGTGACTGACTCACACAAGGAAATGAGCGTGACCCGTACGTTGTTACTGCTATGTGTGCACGTAAGGGCAATTGAGTTGGTTGATATTTGATGAAATCACTGATGACTTTTTGGTGACCTCTGATGGAAAGGTCACATTTGAGACCAGGACATTTTTTTCCTGCACAGTGGTCTATCATAAACAACAGCACCTCATTTCCACGTGCTGGCTGTGCAGGAAACAGCAACATTCCAGCATTCCCAAACTTGCCTGTATAAAAGTTGGGGTCTGAATCTTGAATTAGCTTAAATCACTGTAGCTTCTTGGGAATCAAGGGAGCTTTACTTATCTCTACCAGCTGTTTCCTAAATGCAAGGGAAGGCACTGAATACTGTGGGGTTTCAGTCTCATCCCCTGCACAGGGGTGCTGCTTATACTAGCTTTTGATCAGCAGAACATTCTTACTGGTAGAGAATGTACAATTAGGAATCAACCCCTGTTTTCTTTTTCCAAGGCTTGGAAATGTTGGTCAGAGCACAACATATGTGATCTCTTGTAGGTCATTGGACTTTACACATACCTGATTGGTCTGCAATTTACAGTAGCTAGTAGCAAGTGAAGAGAGAATTGGGTCACGTGCTACCTGGGCCAGCCCCAAAATACAACCACTGATGTTTAGCAAGAATCAGGGAGTAGTTGAAAAGATGAATTAGGGGAAGACTGAAACCTGTCCCTTCTGGCTGCCCAAACTGGGTCTATGTGCAAACTTGAAGGCTGTGGATCACACAATGCAGAAAATAGGTGAGGATTAGAAATATCAACCCTTGAACTGCAGGATTTAGAAGGAGCCATAGAATCATACAGACCAGAATATATAACCTATGGCCCACAGAGTGAGCAGTCATGCCCCCTGTGTTTGCTTGTCATACGGCTGACCTGTCTTTCTCTTGGAAGCTCTGTAGTACTGACACTGTGTGTGCATATGTGTGTGTGTATATATATATACACACACATATTTAGGAGTTGCCTTAGCAGTATTGTTTTCCATGATCTTACTGGACCATAATACCAGCTCTTTCTCTGCTCTACTGTCAACAAGGACCCAGTTCTCCGTACTGCTGTGAGTAGTGTGTGATTGTTGAGCTGGGGCTGCTTGGCATATTTCAGAATTAGCCTGCTCTCTGGTCCTTGATGAGGCTTCTCTCTGCATGCAGGATTAGGGAGGTGGTGAGGAAGAGCACTGACATGCCAATGATGACGAGGAATGAGCCTACAGTTGAGGGAAAGGATTAGGCTCAGTTGATTTCACAGCTGCTGTAGTCATTGGTGTTAGCAGAGGGTTTGCTTAATTCCATTACATGTTTTGGGCTGCATCATCATATGTTACAGGCCAATTGAAGTAACATATGTGACTTCCTACCAGCTAAGAACTGGCTTTCACCTCATGCTGCTGCTCTGCACAGCACTGCTTCTATTGTATGTACTTCTACTTGTCTGCACCTCCCTTGTTGCCTAGGATGCATTGGCAGGACAGGATGTGGCTCTCCTACCTACCTGGACACTGTGCAAGATGAGCAATCACAAACCTCCAGTGGTGAAATGTGTTTTGAAGAGTCAGTGAATGGCTCTGAAAAGCCCCTTTCACATCCTGCACAAACAAATGAGGCTCTCGTGCCATCAAAGTAAGATTGATAACTCCTCTGACATTTCATATTCGATATTCTGAATATTGAGAGGTGTGGGTTTCCCTTGAGACACCAACCTTTCTGCTTCTCTCCCCCTTGTCTCCAGAGAGCCTGCTGGAAGGCTTGGGGGGAGGGGGGAAATAAAGAAAAGGAAGACTTGGGGTGGAGAAAAAGGAGAAAAATGACACGGAGGAGCTTTTTCTTTTTTTGACTTCATCAGCAGCGAGTCTCTCATTTCACAGCCTGGCAAATGGAATTGTGCTGCTCAGCCACGATGAATGATCCTGTTTCCCTATCCCCTGCCCCAGCAGGGTCATCGAAATAGGCTTAAAACTGAAATAAAAATGTTAAGGTTTCTGTGGGGACTAGAACCTGTGATCTGCTTCATCTGGGAACTTGTGGGAGGTCAGAGGTGGGAGGAGATAAAAATAAAGGGAGCTCAAGCCAACCTGAAGCAGACTTGTTTTTTGTCTTTATAATTTGCCATGAGGAGGCAATCCAGGTATTTGTTTATCCAGGTAACCAGAGGTTGCTTAAAGAATGAGAAGTGTGGAAAAAAGCGGTTTCTGATCACATGGGGCAGTGTTCAAGGCTAGGTTGGGCGAAGTCTTGGGTGGCATGATTTAGTGTGAGGTGTCCCTGCTCATGGAGGGGGGTTGGAACTGGATGATCTTAAGGTCCTTTCCAACCCTAACTATTCTGTGATTTCTCCTACCTTTCTACTACCTTTCTACTACCTAAATTTGTGAAAGGAAGTATTAATGGTACCTGGAGCAGTTATGGATGCCCAGAAATGTAGTTCTGGACATATCTTTGCCAGGTGGGAGTTGTCCTAACTCAGTTAACTCTGGAGGGGTTAGCTCTGATCAGTTTTCTGCTCCAGCTGTGCAGATGCTAAAAGAAAGTCCCTATATGCACTCTTTGTAATACTGTTTTCTGTCCTATTACTCCTGGAAAAGAAATATTCTTCATTTCATCGTGTAACATGTTAATGTCTCAGCTGCTGTCACCCTGCATGACCTCTGTGTCGCATCAAATTCACCTCAGCAAGAACATGGGTGAAAAAGCTTCATGTAGCTTGTCTCATGTCTCATTTTCTACCCCAGCCAGCCAGATGATGTGGCCTAAGTTCCAGCTAGTCAAGCTGAAAGAGGTGGACAGGTGTTTTGAAGGTTTTAAATTTCCCAAAAGAAATGTGATGTGTAGCAATGAAATCTAGTCAGGCTTCATCTGGCCATGGTACTATCTCGGTTCACGCTGTGCCCACGGATTCATAGAATATCAGTAGGGGAACCCTGCCATACTGAAGTTTATGATGGGCTTCTCTCCAAGATGCTGTCTGATCTCTACTATTCCTTTGAAGGTCTCATGCAAGTGCATGTGCTGGTAGTCCAGAGGGCAAGCCCATGAGCAGGGAACCAGGCAGTCATGGCAGGGACATCTCAGGGCAAGAGGTGCTCTCTTGGCAGCTCAACAGTTTCCAGTGCTGCAGCTCAAAAGCTGCATGATGCAGATTGTCTTCTCTACTGCTGAAGAGCTTTTTTGCAGTTGGAGCACAACTAGCTTGCTCTGCAGTAGGTTAGGCTGGTCTATTCCCCTTAGCATAAAATAAGTATATTGTCCAGGGAAGGGGGTGGACTGCAGCAGGAAAAATGTCCCTCTGCAGGCTATGGCCTGGGGCAGTCTTTGCTTGTTCATAGTAATTCACCATCTCTCAAGGGACCCATTGAGCTTATTTAACAAAGGTCAGCTAAATTTTCTAGTATCCTGCTGTGAAAGCAGGATTAGCAGAAATCTTACTTACCCTTGGTGTCCAGCTACTTGACTGTTCAAACTGCCATGTTGGCGTAAGTCCGAAATTGGTGTGGTTGCAGTGGACAAAGCGCCCACTGCGTGATGACTTACAAGAGATTGCAGCTGTACAGAGAGAGCTTGATTTGCTTCCTCACTTTTCCTGCCCTTATTTTCCATGGCTGAAACCGCCTAGCTTCTGAGTCACTCATGGTTTTCATCAGTCTGTATCATTATAGGCAATTTGGGCCAGTTCTGTGCTTAAAGAGGACTTGTTTTCAGAGGCACTAGAAACAATCATGTGTAGTTCCTGCTTGAGGGATGCTCCATGAATTGAGTTTGTTGGTTACATTTTCACTGCTGCTTTTCATGGCCCAGTGGCCCTATCTCACCTGGGGGTCTGTGGTGCTAGGTGCTGTGCAAAGCATGACAGTAGGCAGCAGTCTTCAGCCTAAATGGATGTGGCTGGTTTGCAAGGATGGTATTCTAGTTTTCTCAAGCAGGGATCTGTTACAGCCTCTTCCTGCTCGCTCCTATGAGATGCCTAATTTACCTGTCCCTTTCTCTTTAATTTTGCTGTTAAGCCTGTGTATCCCATTTCTGGGATCTCCCAATCACATCATGAACAACATGTATTTCTATCTTGCGGTGTGCAAGACCCACCCTTCATCCCTCCTGCCCCAGGTCTGGCTGTATAAGCAGTCTGTTGGCAGTTGCTGGAGCGCTCAGCTGGTCTGCAGCCTTACTGGCAGCAGGAGCATTTCCACACACCACCTGGCCATCGGTGAGGTTATGGTACCTGCACTATGTCTAGCTGAGGATAAGTAATGACCAAAAGCCTGGGAGCTTTTGCAGCTTCCCCAGGACATTTCAGGAGCTTGCAGGAGATCTGAACTCCCAATCTTCTGAAGGCAGCAGCAACAGTGTCTCAAGCACAAGGTCATCTTTCCCTTCACAGCAATGCGTGCAACAGCTGACTACAGATGGCTAAATGGTTTGTGGAGCAGACACAGAAGGCAGAGGGGATCAAGACAAAACAAAGGGAGGTGACACTGGGTGCTCAGATGAAAACCTCCCAGCCCTATGCAGTTAAGGCTGGAGCAGCTCCATCCTTCCCAGACTTCTACCTGCAGTCCCTGAGTGTAGCTGGAACTGTCAGTTCTGCTGATATGAATTAAAAGCAGCATGGCAAATGGTGTTTTCTAGCTGCTGTAATTATCTCTTGAGAAGAAGACAAGCAGCTGCCTTTGGCACGACTCTTATCTGTCTCAGGAGGGCAACTGCAACTTCATCTGTTGGGTTTCCTTCTGTTGATGTGCACTCTAACACAATGAGGCTGGGCACCATGAAAACTTGATCCTGGCACAGCAAAGAGGCAAGTTACTACCTTCTGAGTACTGGTCGCAAGGTTAGATTTCAGCCTTCTCTTCAACCCTGGGACCAATTCCTGCTGTAAACGGACTGATGATGTTTCTACCATGGAGGAAGGAGTAAAACTTTCTTTCTAATTTCCATGTGTGTCAAGATCTAAAAATAAACCAATCTGTGTGTCTTGATTTCACAGTTCCCAGTCTCATATAGGCCATGATATACTGTGTAGGCTCTGAGCCAGATGTGCTTTGTCTTCTGAAAGAAAAGGCATCATGGTAGATGTCACCCTCCTGTCATATCCTGTTGATGACTCACGTGTGGTGCCTGGGCTACATGACTTGTGTCATAGAATAGTTAGGGGTCTTAATTTCAAGCATGGACCCATTCAAGGGCATGTGTTATCTGAAGGTGCAGCTTGTATGAAAATATGACACTCTGGTTTTATCATGATGAAAGTTAGGTCCTGTGTAACAGATACTGTTTTTTCTTGGCCATTGGCTCACCAGAGCCATGGCTTCTCCTCCCTATCATCTCATATACCTCCTTCAAAAGATCACCTGTTCTGAAAACATTTCCCTCAGTGGGAGAGGGAGATGAATGATATGCAGCTCTGAAGATGCAAAACAGATTCCACTACCCATAATTCTCACTTGTGTAATTTTTGGCTAGGGTGGACATAGACTGAGATATGGGTTGTCTGTAGAGATAGGCATAATACTATGTACTTGCATCTCCATATTCAGGAGGACTATGGCTTAGAGGAAGGAAGAACATCAGAACTTGGGGATAAGAAGGAACTGTTTCTGGGTTTCAGAGTCCAGTCTCATACAGTGATGCTGTCAATCTGTGGTCAGATGTGTAGCCCAAAAGGGGTTGCAGAAGTCTTTGTCTGTATACCCTAGCTGCTCACAGATCCTTTGCTAATCCTTTGCGAAGCCTACTATGCATCAGGCTTGAAGCCACAGCAGTGAGAACAGGAAAGGTCAAAGACTGGGCCATACATCTAGTGGGTAAAAACACCCTGATGGTTTCAGACCATACCTTGCTCTGCAGAATAAACTAAAAGCATCCCCACTCTCAGCAAAGCTGACGTAAAAAATATAAATAACATGTGGATATAAATTATCACTGACCCAATCTTCTTCACTGACCTTCCCACCTGTTCCAAGCCTTCCTGTCAGTATGGACAACCCAAGGCTTGGACAGAGAACAAACATGCTGCAAAAGCAGTGGGGGCTTTACAGTGAGAGATGTTCATCTACCCTTCAGTGTGCAGACAGTCTTTCCTCTACGATGAATTAGTCAGGTTGGAATACCTCCTGCAACCCATGGGCTGTATTCATCTGTTTAGCAGCAGATGGAAAAGGAGATGCTCACGCAGCACCAGGAAAGAGAGAAAGCCAAAGGAAAAAAAAAAAAAAAGGAAGAATAGGAGGCAGGAGGGTTTTTTCCCCCTTTTTTTTATTCTTCCTGTGCTCTGCCTGTTCCTGTCAAAGCCGCTGGAAATTGTNAGATGCTCACGCAGCACCAGGAAAGAGAGAAAGCCAAAGGAAAAAAAAAAAAAAGGAAGAATAGGAGGCAGGAGGGTTTTTTCCCCCTTTTTTTTATTCTTCCTGTGCTCTGCCTGTTCCTGTCAAAGCCGCTGGAAATTGTTACCGACAGATCGAGTGTCTTCCAGTTTCTGTGTCAAGGAGTTTTGCCGATTCTATGAACCATGCAAAAGAGGGGTCAGGCAAGAGAAGGAGAGAGCAAGAGAATGACCAATTCAGCAGAGCTCTGGCTTTATCACTGATCTGGTCAGGTTCACTGGGTTTTAACTCCATGAGCCAGTCAGGCTTAGAAACTCACACCTTTGTTATCACCTTTCAAGAGGAGGGAGCAGGGAAGTGGGAATTCTCTGGGGTCATCAAGAGAGGCAGGCCAGGGATCATCTCTTGTAGAAGAGACTGCCTTGCCCTTGCCCTCCACAGCATCCCAAACACTTGGATGCTCTCTGTCAAGACTGATCACTGTTAATTACTGCACAGATTGGAATGGGGACAAAGACATGTTGGAGGAGATTTTGGGTCCTGCTTGGCCTTGCTGTCCTGGCTTAGAGCAGAGAGGACTACAAAGGGATCAAAATTTGCCAGCAGTCAGTACCATTGCGGTTTTGGTCTAGGTCAGAATGGAGGTCCAAGATCATGGAACTACTTTTGGTTCTGTCACGTGTTTTCCCAGAGAGAACAAAGGCTGTAGCTGTACAGGTCTAAAAGCACAGGCCACTTCCTGGCTGTCCCTATAAATGTCTTCTTTGTGGTCCGAGTACAACTTGCCTCAGTCTGCTTGGCAATGAGTTCCTATGACTGGAGCTCTTGTACACCAAGGTTCCTGTGATCAAAAGGATGTGATGCAGGCTGTGTGGAGCCAAGGAGGGACCTTGGAGTCTTGTACCTGGTAGTGCAACTATATCCAGGGAATTTGATACTCACTGTTGCTTTACCTGCATATGAAAGTTATACTGGACTTGATAGTATTCTTAGTTGTGTTAAAGGTGGCAACTTAAAGGTGAACAACAGTCACTGCAGGGAAGCAGGCTAAACAGACACCCCAGACTGGTGTAAGAGACAGGGCAAAATGTATTTGGAGACTTTGCTGAATCCTTTTCTGTGATCAAAAATCAGGAACAGGAAGTCTTACAGAAGTGAGATGCTTGGGCAATTTCTTCTCTAAGGAGAAGCAACAACTGGAACCTGGTAGCCGTGAGGAATGGAGTGTCTTCTGAGGAACATGTTATTGCAAACTGATAGTCATTTTGCTGGAGACTTAGGCCTGACTGAGCTTGGGAGGATCTTTACTTAGTTGGAATAAAGTCTCTGCAGGTCCAGATTGGTTTGTTACAGCTGGTTATCTTGCTTCTGTTCACTGCTAAAGGTTTGCTCTGACATGTTACTGGTTACATTGCTGCTGAATGCACAGGTCCTGAAAAAAGATCTCCCTGCCTTGAGGAGCAAGTTCCTGTATCATCATGGCAACCTGCAGGGTAGAGGTATAGATGCTGAAGTAGCATTGCTCAGTGGAAGCTGTTCTCTTGGTGCAGCCAGTAGGACTGCCAGCTCAGGAAGGATGTACCCAAGGGGCCCCCCAGAGTGTGTGCTGAAGACCTGAGATCCCTCCAGCACTGCAGTGCTCTGCACAACTATTTAGCTGTCCGAGCAGGAAGGCAGAATGATCAGCCAGCACCAGCTCTGGGGACCACGAGATTAGGAAATGATGTGCACAATTTGGAGGTGGCTTTGGCAAGGACAATGCTGAATGTGGGGATTCCAGAGAACATGTTCATGTAGCAGCGAGGCTGGTGCTGCTCTGCAGGCTGATGGAAACCAGCTTTCCTGCTGATCACTGGCCTGTGCTATTTCATCACCCTGCAGAGAGATCAAGGTGTTGGCTGGGTGTAAGTCAGTTTAGAAACAAAATAGAGTGGCTTCAGCAGAATGTTCCTGGAGTTTGGAAAGTGGAAGGAGATGAGGGGAATGTCAGCTGACCTTGCTTTCATCACCGGCAGAAAGCACAGAGGGATGACAGGCGGCTTTGTGTGTGTGTGTTGGAGTTCTATGGCAGCTGCTGCTGCTTCCTGTGGTGGTAGAGAGGCCTGGGCACATGGTAGGTTTTGTACAGACACAGGACAAAGAACAGCTTGTTTCCCGAAGAATTAGCAGTCGAAGGTTGCTGACACAGGTGGCATCAAAATGAGGAGGAGAAATGTGTGTTTATGCCTCTTGGGCTCTAAACAGGTCATTGCTAGAGCTGAGCCTTCACCACCTTCTGCAAAGGATGGCATTTCTAGGCATCTGAGTTCCCTCCCTCAGAGACAGTTCTCTGTGAAGCATATGGGAATCACAGGAGTGGTGGTATTTGCCGACCTCCTAAAAGGTTCCAATGGATTTGATCTGCAACTCAGAGGGCAAAAGTGGTAATTTGATGGCTGAAGTTTCTGCTTTCCCTGAGTAACTTGGCTTTATTGTTTCTGACATAGTGGTAATAACGACAGGAACATGCTGGGTGCTCTTGGAAATATTATTGCTGGGGCTGGTTACAGTCCCAGGTCAGGGTTGGGTTTTGTTGCTGTAGGTGCTGTACAGCTGAACAGCAGCCTGGATCCTGCACTGTAGAGCTCTTGGGCAGAAAAGTGGGGAAAGAAGAGATTTAGCAGAGTGAGTCCAGGCCAGCAACAGAGTTAGAAAACAGTCCCTGACCTCCTGACTAGGAAGCTTCTCATCTTTCTGCAGGTTCATCTCCCTTGGCAATTAGTCACTCAGCTGTGGCTGGGTGAGAGAATCCTGGAGCAGGCTGTGTCATCTGAACAGAATTAACTGTATTATGTGTGAGGGGGTAGCCTAAAACATCAACAGAAAGCAAAATAGTTATGGGGTATCTGCCAGTGAGAACTTTTTTTCTCCAGTCCTGTTTCTTTTGCCATCATGCTCCTTAGCGCACCCTAGAAGGTGACAGGCTGATGTTTCTCACTAAAGGAAAGATTCTGTTGGGGTTTTGGAAGAGGTCTTTGTTTTGTCTCTGGCATTGCCTGGGCTGGCTATTGACAGCAGGAGAAAAGAGGTGGGTTCAGTACTTGGAGTGGAAAGAGTGTTTGAGGTGGGCTGTTAAATCCTCTGAGGATTTGTTAGGCTTAGGGCAACTTCAGGCAGTTTGTTTCCCTTCTTGCATAGCTGTCACCCTTGCTGTGGACTGTTCTCTGTTTTCTGCTGAGTTCCAACTGTGCTGCAGAGTTTCTGAGGTGTCCAGTGTCCTGACTACTGAATATGTCAAAACTGAGTAGACAAATACTGAATGTGATTCAACTGTGCGCAGCAGCAAAGGTAATTTGATGAGAAAAGGTTCCTTTAATTTTGCTTCTTGTTTCACAACAACTTGGGTTGTATTTTCCAGTTTTTTCTTCGCCATGAGGAAAGCACAAAGCAAAAGCTGAGATTACCATCTACTCATCTTCAATACTCTTCTCGTTGACTATTACATGTGAGATCTGGTAACTGCAGGGAGAAAAAGAGCATGCCAGCAAACAGCCCAAGCCAGACATGCCTTAAAGATGTGCAAAGCACATAGACGCCAGTTCAATTCCAGTGTGATTGGTTTTGTATTTTATGTGCTCTTTTCTGTTGTGGTTATGCTCTGTCTTTGTGGGATTGCCCAAAAATTTCAACTACACTCAACTTCAGAAATGCAAACTTTGGGTTTTAGAAGATGTTGGTCAGCGATACATGGAGGAAGCAGACAAGCAGCTGTTGGTGGGAGTCACCTAAGCATGGATACTAAAGGTGGCTTTCGAGGGTGGTGTCTTCTGAGTGTGGTATCATGAGCAAGAGTGACATTGTTCATGGACAAGGTGCATGTGGATGCCCTGGAGCATTCACTGACAGAACCAGCCTTGGCAGAATCATAGAATGGTTTGGGTTGGAAGGGACCTTAATGATTGTTTAGTTTCAAACCCTCTGCCATGTGCAGCGACACCTTCCACTAGGTGTTGTGTAGTCTGGACAAGTAGGACTGTAAGAAGTGTGTACACAGCAGTCATGTAGATAAGAGGTAGAGACCTATGGTGTGGTACTTATAAGCTAGGGGAACTTTTATTATATGGGCATTACAAGTAGCAAAAGGGGTGTTTGTGCTGAACGTGTGTGTGTGTGGAGGGGGTAATAAGGGAGGGGAGAAAGCTGGCGGTGATGGGAAGGAAGGGAGGGTGCCCTGACCTCTCCTCATAGCCCTGACTGTGTCCCCATCTGAAGGTCTGGCATATCCACTCTCACTACTTAATGATAGTGACATTACCCATCCGCCCAGCATCGCGGGGCTTTTGTCTTCATTCAGGCAGAAATGAAGTTCTCCTGGGCGCACTTATCAATCACTGCAAAGCTCCAGCTGTTCCGGAGCCTTTGGATCGACTTCAACAGCCGTGCTTACAAATTGTCTCTGAATAGCACCGAGCTGAGACCCCCTTTTTTGTCATTGTCTTCCGACAAATGTTTTTTTTCGGCAGCCTTTCGCAGACGTTGCCGGCTGCCTTCTGCCGCGGTGATTGAAAACAGGCCTGTTTTGCATTCTCCTGCTGGAGTCCTGGGTTCAGGGAGCTGTCCCTGAGTGCCACTCCAGCGAGTGCTGTGCCAAAGACAATTACATGCATAGTTTTGCTGATTGCATTAAAATCATTAGAATGAAAGATTCTGAAATCGTACATTAAGGGGGGAAATTAGAAAAAGCTTCAGAGACAGACAGCAGCATCCCCAAAGTGAGGGCAATACAATTAGCTCAAATTGTGTTACATACACACAGAGTAGGAGTAGATCCTGCAACAAATGACCTTATTATTGCTGCTCCCTCTCTCCCTCCATTCCTTTTTCTCTCCTTCACTCCCTTCTCATTCCCTCTTCCTTTTCCTCTCCTTCACTCCCTTCTCATTCCCTCTTCCTTTTCCTCTCCTCTGAAACTTCTTTGGCCATTCTTCCCTTTGCCTAGCTTCTCTCCTCCTCTTTTTGTCTTAAGGAGTGCTTGGGAAAGGTTGGTCATGGGATCCCTGGAGCATAGTAATTTGCTTTCAGAGCTGCTTTGCAGGTCATTTAAGAGGAAGTAAGTAAGTGCAGCCCCAGAAGTTAATTTTCAGCTGAGCAAGAAACTTTGCTCTCCTGGGGAACAAGGAAGTTCAAGACTCCAAACGCTTTGTGCATGCACCAGACATCAAGAAGATCAAAGCATTCAGCTGTCTAGATATACCCTATAGCCAGTGCCAGGAAAGAGACTAGTAACTATGCCTGAGATGGGAAATATTCCTGCATACCACAAGTACCAGCACAGCAGGAGGGAGGTGCAGAAAGGTTAATTCTTGAGGGAAGAACGAAGCTTCTCCAGTGTCAACTCTGGGTTGTTGAAAAAAAATCACATTATGCCAGGGCTCATGGGCCAGCCTGTTTGTCAGCCTGTAACCATGCTAACAGAGCAGCTGGCCACCTAGGAGTGCCTTGCACTTCACAAGCATTGTATTTGAAGTCTGCTGAAGGTAGGAGGAGGACTGGGTTCTTAGAGGTTTGGCGAGTGGTCACCAGTCTCTGAGGAAACGGGGAAGAAGTGAATTGCTGAAAATCCTGGAAAAAGAGGGAACTGAGAGGAAGAGGACTTTCTGGGAAATGGCACAGTCAGGTTGTAGCTTAGGAAAACTCCAAAGCTTGGGTCAGGGAGGCAGCAAGCTCAAGGAACCAAAAAGACTGCTGTGTGGAAGAAGAATGTGAACTTTATGTGGTTGCTGGAGACTGGACATGCCACAGAGAACATTTACCATCCTGCCTAGACAATGCCAAGAAGCAGATGAAAGTCTGTGGTCTGCCTGTGTGTGAGGATGGACTTCAAATCATGTCATATGTATTGATCATGGTCAACCAGGGAACCTGTGTCAGTCAGGGACTGAAATGCACCTTCCTCAGCTGACAGCCAGTGTCCTAACTGGGAAACCAGTTGTGTGTCACTCTGCACTGTTGCACACTACAGCTTTGCTGGAACTTGGGGTAGTTATATACAGGCTGGAGTAGCTTTTTTATTTCCAGTGTAGCACCTTAGAGCAACGTGTGTCAGCTATGCCTGTGCATCAGCTCTCCTTGTTTTGCTCCTGGTGCTTCCAGTCACACATGATCTTTGTGTCTGCCTGTAACATTTCTCACTGTAGGCCTTGTGTCTACTTGTAGCTTCCCAGGAGCATGGACATACTATGCAGGCTCTGTTGAAATGCACATTGAGGCACTAAGCACAATGGCATATGTGTGGCACTGAAGCAGCACCACTGGTTCAGGCTCTGCCTAGGGGTCTCTGGTTTGCTGTTTTGAGTTCTCAGTGGCATCCTGGGCTGTACTTAGGTGGCCTAAATTCCACCCATATTTCTGTGTCAGCTTCTGTCAATTGACTCTGGGTCTTCAGAGGAGCTGATGTCAGTAGGCATTTCTGTGCTAAGGGATCTGAAAACAGCTATGCAGTGTCCTGGATATTTTTTGCTGGTGGGGTGACCTCCTTGTGTATGCCTGACTTTAGGCTCCAGTTCTGCTCTCCAAGATGTGTAGGGTATTGTCTTGCCTCTCTGTTTACACATCAGCCCAGGATCTTGTTCCTGACAAGGAGCCGCTGGGGTAGACTTAGGGCAAAACTGTAAGTAAAGGACAATCAGCTGTGATACTTCTTCAGTGTACTTAGCTGCTTTCAGCAAACTGTGTCTCAGAGATACCTGAACCCAAGGTGGTATCTTTGTATTCTTAATGCATTAATAATAATTGTTCAAAGCACTGTATGTTGACAAGCTGTTGTACAAACGTTGTATAAGAAGAAATGCTCACTCCCATGAAAAGATTACAGTCTCAAATCAGACCCAACAGAGGGAAATAGGATGTCTACTCATGTACAGGATTATGAGGAGGAAGCAGAGTAGGTTGGTGAGATAATGGGCCAGGGACCACAGTAAGTATAAAACACAGTAAAGGGAAAATGAAGGTAAGAGTGGGGAAAGGCAAGGGAGCAGAGGATGTATCAGCAGAGTGAAGTTGGTGGAAGATTATGTTGCCTTCCTAATACAAATCAAATGTATGAATGGACTCTGTGAGATATGTAGAGGAGACCAGGAGGTGAGAGGATGGGGGTGTTCCCCAAAAGGGAATAGGTTTGGTACAGTATGGCAGCACAGACTGGAAACAAACATGACAGAGATGGTCAAACCAGGTAGTAAAGGATATTAAGCTAAGACGACCTGTTACAGTTGGAGGAAAGGAAGTACTGGGGTTAGTGGCACTAGGGAAGAGAGGTGTATGTATTTTAGATAAGGGGAACTGAGTGTTGGAAAGACAAGCAGTGATATGAGCTTGACCAGTATGAAGAGAGTAAAGGGATGGAAAATAGATGAGAGTGAGAAGCAGAAAAGATTGTCTTGCTCTGAAGTCAAAAAGAGATCTGGAGATGCTAAGTGGAGGAACAGCGTGAGCTGTGGACCCCAAAGAGGACCTTGAGAATATCTGCAGAGAAATGGGATGCTGGGAAAGTGCAAATCTTCAGGGATTCATCAGCAGCCAAGACTCCTCCCAGGAGGAAAAGACCTGTGGAGAGGCAATTGTCCCTTATGGGGATTTCTGCTGCTTTTATTTCAACTTAACTCACAGGAGGAATAGCCAATAGTCAGTGGGATTTATCTCAGTTACCACTACTCCCTTTCAAACACTCTCCTCTTTACCTTCTTTTGCGGGCAGTTCTCTACTTTCTTCTTAGCAGCTGTTAGGCTGTAAAGGGTGTTGTGAAGTTTTTGGCATTGCAAATGCCGACATCTGCCTTTGCCAATTGGTGATAAAGACTAACCTTGGCTCTTTCAGACAATGGTAGAAGATGTTCATTCACACCAGCCTCTCCCTGCAGGTTGGAGAGTCATGTGCAGTCTACTTGTAGATGCCAGCCGAAAAAAGGGTAAGTTGTAGGATTCAACTTCCAAGGTGAAGCAGCAGGAAGATCAGATTGTGTGGATGTAAGACTTGGGTATTTGAGACTCAGATATTAATATTCAGCAAATGATATATAGCAGAACTTAGCACAGTGCCTTAAGAAGATGCCCTTTGAATCTTCTCCACTGTCTGGCCTATGTCTTTTCTGATACCACAATGTGCTCTCCAAATTCAGAGATCCTATCTTGCTCTCATCCAATGCAGGTAGGTTTTACGGTCTTTTCTGAATCAATACTCACCTTTCTGTAAGATACCTTCTTCCCATCAACATGAGAGAAGTTCTGAAGAGATCAGTCTCCCAGGGCAAAGTTGGGCTGCCTGAACCTTTCTACTCTGCAGAGATCCCACAGGCTTATGAAGGTGGGTGATTTCTTATTGTTTAGGAGTGAGGGGAAGATATGGAAAGACACAGACTAGAGTGTGTTGAGGCCAGTAAAGGCCTGACTTGATCAACAGGATCTGGATCAGGCCTTTAATGACTGCTTGCATGTGGGCTGGGGTGAGTAGGCTGAGAAGGGACGTGGCCTATGGCAGGATCACTGCAGAGAAAGGATGATGCTTTACTGGGGGTGGAAAATGGAATTGTCACCGTGGAATGAATGAATTGTACAGTTTCTCTTTTGTAACCCAGGGAATAATTAAGATAGATGGGTAGATGAATTAGCTGTCCTGCAAGGTCAAAAGTGGATTGCCTTATTACTCTATTATTTCACTGTTGTGGAACTATCACCACTAACGCCTTTTTCATGATATTTTGTACATCACACCAAAAAAAA
>NDXB01022600.1:64814-132314 GCA_002631895.1 Agapornis roseicollis
GGGGGGGAAGAGAAAAAGGGGGGGAGATACAAATTGATCGTTTGCTGGTGAAATCAGTCTTCGTCATCGCCAGCAGTGCTTGGATTAATGGGATTGAAGGCTGCTGGAGGTTCAGCCAGAGAGACGGGTGGAAAAACAAGAGAAATTGGTTTGCACCCCTGGGAATGGAATTGATGTGACTCGCATGGAGCTGCTGCGGCAGTGGTGGCTGCTCTGCTGCGGTGCTGCTGGGTTTTGCTGTTTTTTTCTTTTTTTATTAAAAGGGAGATGGGAGAACAAAATAAATCCCTGGCTGGAATAGTGGATCATTAAAACATGGATGGCAATCTTCTAGGGAGTTTGGGATGTCCAAAAGAGTACGTTTGCTGTAAGCCCTTAGGGAACAATAAAGCACAGTCTTCGTGAAACACAGCTGCTTTCTGGTGGTCTTCTGCTATTCCTCTGGGGCTTTAAAGATGAGGTTTGGGATGAGCCCTGGAAGCTGGATATTGCTCCCATTAATGGCAAATACTCTTCAATCTACATAGCTGGTGATGAAGATCTTCCAAATGGGTAAAGACCATCGTATGGGCTTAATGGAAGTAGAGCTCCGGAGAGAAGGCCAGTGATAGACATGGTTGCAGAATGAGAGAAGCAGAGGTGTATCAGTCTCTGTGTGTTTGACCTGACAGTCATAGAAAGAAGTATGAGGGAGAGGAAAACCTGTAGTTAGTCTTTCCATCTGCAGTGCCAAGAGGTGGTTCAGAAATGTGTGCTTGCTTCTGAGTTTCTTTCTTGGATTCTGGTAAATAAAGGTTTGGGAGAGGTCTGAACTGAAGGGAAGACAGCTTGTTTTGCTCACAAGAAGTCACACTTGTGCATGGGATTGTAGTTGTAACTGATCATATCTTCCCCAAGCACTATGAATGGCAGCAGAGTGAATCCATGTCTTTGTGCCGTCAGTGTCAAGGGTGTTCCTTGTCTACATGCATTCTCTTCTGTGTTCACCCAGTGTTAGCAGGTGATGGTGCAGGGTAGGTGCAGCACAAAATTCTAAAGTGCTGGAATTAATGCTATGCTTGATTGCTGCTAAGCAGCAGGATGCATAGTATTTATCTGAACAGATTAAAAGCACAGCTATTAAGAACGGCTTTCCAAATGTGGGGCTGAATCTGAGGGAAAATGAAGTTAACACAAGAGTTCTTCATGTGAACTGGAGATCTGGCAGATTGCTTTCTCAGTCAGAAATATTTGCCTTTTATCCTGCTCCTCTTTGGTCAGTGTTGATGAGGAAAATAACCTTTGAGATTGAGTGAAACCCAGATTATTTCTAAAACCTTTTGCATGTGGTTGAAGACTCAAGATGCCACACTACACAGCTGTGTCCTGCTCATGGGGAGTAAACTGAGGCTGGAGGTGGTTTTCCAACTCATGACTGGCTCTGGGACCATTTCCCATAAATGATACTATCCACAGTGCAATAGTGTGCAGGACAAATTTCCTCTTCGCTTTACCTCTCCTCCTTTCAACGGCTACACTCTTGATTATGAGAGATGATGGTATAAAGTTGGCTATGAACTCTAGGCCATTTATATAAGTCTTCTGCACTTGGAGAGCCCTCTCCTATTGATGGTTAAATTAAGTTTTTCCAGTCTTACAAATCCAGAATAGCATAAAAGTAGAACAAATGCTACTAAGGCATAATACAGCTGTGAATTCAGCTCAGACATGTTAATTCTGAAGTCTAAAGAAGGCAGTTTTTTATCTCACGTAACTAGTGGGTGATGTTTGGGCAGGGCTTTGGCAGAAAGCCTGGCCTCTGCACCTAAGATGTCTGTGGGACAGCACAAGCTGTCTCATTCCTCTATGGAATACCATTAGCTAAATCATCAGTGAGAATGGCATGAAAACTTGACAAACGAAGCATTTAAAAGAAAATTCAGAAAGTGGGGTGAATATCCCAAAAACTCTCTCAACACCTTCTACTCTGTTTTCTTCTGTGCTCAATGCACAGACTGGGGGAGGGGGAAACTCCTTTTCCAGCACTGTGCACAGTACAGAAGCAAGACCTTGATGCAAAACATTACGGTGTTTGCATCAGGCAACTGGCTTCTAAGATAGTCAGGGTGAGTTGAGCCTATTTACTAGCAGGAAGAACAGCTGCTGCACAGGGCCATGATGTTTTCTGCTCTCAGATCTGCACTGTGGATCTTGCCTTCTGCTTTCCTGATGAGAGGTCCTTGCATGTCTGAGGGGGCAGGTCCATCTAACAGAGCCATGCTCCGTGCAGGCCTGAGGAAAGCATGCTTTCTGAACTCTGAGTTGCTGTGCTGGGTAAGGAAATATTTTTAACCCTTGTGTGCTTTAGGTGAACCTCTTCTTGTTTCCAATCTGATTTGTGTATTGGATTTTCCAAAGCATCTTTTACTTCTGTTTTTTACCCAAGCTACTTTTTCTTTCCCTTCAGGGCACAAAGTGCACAGGTACCTTGGTCAAAGTACTAAATGACTTCTGAGCTAGAGTTGTACCTTGTAGTTCTAACTGTAGCTTATTGCTAACTGAAAAGTGAAACTGAGAAAGGTGTGCTGCACAACATAAGGCTGGATCCTGACTCAAGGAGCTTGGTCCTTGTGATCACGAATATGGAAGCACGTAAATGTTATGGACGGTTACATGACCATAGGCTGTGTTAAGTACTGTGGTCCATGGTGTTTTGGAATTACCTCCGCCAGGAGTAAGCAACCCAGAGGAAAGCCTCTGCTCCAGCATCGCAAGTTGATGGGACTGTAATGTGACAAAGGCAAACTACTACCGTGAGCTTCTACTTACTGGCAAAGTGATGGGGTGTCTCCTTGAGGAGCACCTTTTACTGCAGCTATTTGCAGGGTGGGTTGGCCACTTCCGGAGAATTCCCCACTACCAGTGCCCCTATCTCTGCTTTGTTTTGGGTGATGAAAGAAGACAGCTGATTTGTCTCCCAAATGAGGATATAGTATGTGTTGGCATCACATCAGTCTGTGTCTTTCAGTTGCAATTATAAACACCAGAGAAAGCGTTTGAGGACATCTATGAGAGTCTTTCACACAGTTTTGTGTGTGTAGCAAAATAAAGGAATGGTTTCCATTGCTGATTTTGTAGCTTTTGATGTATGATGCCTTTTTTTGCCTCTTACCACTTTCTGACTATCATCCCAGGTAGATTCAGCTGAAAACTGTATTTTTGATCAAAACCAATGGTGCAGCAAAACTTTAAACATTTACTTCTGACATTTAGAAGCAAAATAAGCTTTCATTTTTCCTGTTACTTTGGTTATTTTGAGCTTTATTTTAAGTGAAATTTTAAAAATTGTATAGAGAAAATCTAATACCAAATTACAAGGACTAGCCTGGAGTAAATCAGTCCATTTCAGTTGATGTGAAATGCTTTCTTTTTTTTTAATTTTGCCAAGACTAAACTTAGACTGATCCTTCTTCCCTCTTTTGCCCCATTTCCAGCATACTAATTTTTTTGTAAGAGTGTGGTTTTACAGCTGAAACCTAAGGGGGGAGACAGCAGGTAGCATCACAAAGTAGGTCGGAATGAATCTAGGTGTTTATTTACCTTCCTGTCCTCATTGCTGATAGAAGATCAGTGTTTGGTGTCTGTAGCTTTAAAACTGTACCTGTGAGGAATGAAGTTTTGCTTTGAAGCTGAGACTTTCATTTGTTTCAGGTGGATGTGATCAGGTATGCTTTACCTCTAGTGAAAATCAGTGCATTTACACTATGGTTGAGCTTTCGTCTTTAAAACAAGCTCTAAGTTTTCACCTTTTTATGCATTCTTCCTCCTACAGCATTCACACATCTTACTGCATATCTGAACTTGACCCATCAGTGACAGGAGCTGCTGCTGTTGTTGTTATTATTATGGTCCTGCTAAATCAATGGGTATTAATTAAGTTAAAGCAGCATGAGTGGAATAAAGTGAACAGAGAAGGTATTGAAAATACAATTCTGAACTCACAGCTGCACCTTTGAAAGCTGAAGTAGGCACTTTATCTGCTAGGTTACAGGCTCTGCTTATCATCTGTGGGAAATTAAAGGTATTATTTTTACCACCGGAGGGCTCCCATATTTTTCCATTCATGCAACAGAAACATATGGAAAATGACTAATACTCAGGTGATAAAACCCATGAAGTTCAGACAAAGTATGTTCCCTACTTCACAGCAAGATCAGTATGCACAGGATCTTCCGGAGAAATGAGAATAACTGTTCTATTGCTGTTTGACAAAAGGGCAGGGCAGACCATGTGATGAACAGACTTTTATTTGGTGGTGACAGCAACCAAGCAGTACCAAAAATGTGGAGTTTTGTCACATGGCAGCTCAACAGGGCTTTGTGGGAGTAACAAAATTTACATGACACCAATTTACATGAGGTGAGGATGTGGCCCAGAGGGGGCAATTGGGCCTGCAGAGCAGCGCAGTTTACCCTGTACCAGTCCTGTTTGTAGTGAAGTGTATAGATTGTGTTTGGAGAACATATGTGCTCTCTTTGAAAAGAGGCATAAGGTTTAATGGCTCACAGTTTACATCATTTCTCCTTATCCCACTGGCACTCACTGTAGACGTTGATCATGCTCTGAGTGGGCCCTGTGCATGTTCTGAAACAAGCATTTTGCTGACTTGTTTATGCAGTCCTGGGGAATAGTCATGGATTTGTGTATATTGTACCAGCTACGCACAATAAATAAATAAATTAGGTCAATGTGACAGGACCATGCAGGGCCAGGGCCACCATCAGTGAATACCAATGGATAGCCATTCTGCCCCAAAGATTTTGGCCCTATGAGAGCAGGAGAAGCAGATATTGCAAATTCTGATGGGAGAAGGAACTAATTGCTTAACATATTAGGAAGGTGTAAGAGAGTTCTGTAAGAGAGGTCTGTTATGGACCACATCTGTGTAACTATGGAAGTGGAGTGTCAGCGAGTGAATGCATAGTCTAAATTGGGGTCTGCTGAGCAGTAAACAGAGTGCACTATACTGTATAATAGCACTATTGTCACATACGGAATGGCTTAACGAGGATGGGGGAGTGGGGGCGACTGAGGAGCCTAGGCCCCTTCCCCAACAGGAAGGCAACACAGGGAACATGCTCTAAGCCAGTGACAGAGACCAACCCCAGGCTAAACAAACAAACCCCAAGCTCACTAGCAGTGCCACTGCTCCTTGACCACAAAGGCACCATGACTTAACACTGTGCTAATCCACATATCTGGGGATCCCAAAATCTTGCTGTTGCCAAATCAGGAAAGTAATTTGCTTAGAGTATTTAGAGCACTTTTTTTCTTATTTATTTTTTTTTAAATTTTTTATTTCTGAGGAAAAGATGTGGTCGTATGGAATGACCTGAAAACACTTGGATTTGGTTGTTTTTTCTCAGGGGAAAAGTTTTGAAGAAGTCTAAAGATTGTACTTTCTCTCATTTTTTTAATAAAATGCCTGTATTCCTTAATGAAAAGTACTGCTTCATAGAGAATGATAATTTTAATGAATTTTAATGCTTAACATTAAAAAACAAAACAAGCACGAAACCTCAAGAAGATAAAATACTTAATTTTTAATAAAGAGATATGTTTCTACTTATGCAAATACAGACATACATGTTACAGGCTTTTGGTTAGGCCATTTTGGAAATATTTTAGGACACAGCAAATTACCATTCTCCCACTTTGCTTTTCAATTATTTTTTTTTTGCAGCTAGTATTGAAGTAAATGTCACTCATGTGCATGTATCAGTTCCAGGTGGTCTTAGTGCTGTCTTGCTGCTGGTCTAATGGATGGCCTTGAACATACCAATCAGCTTCACTGTGATTTAGTTTCATTAATTTGAATATGATTATCAGAAAAATTAAGCCTGGAATTAGCATTATGAGATCATCTGATCCATCTCCCTGCCCTTGGGCAAGATCCATTCTGCCTCGGATGAGTATTTTCCAACTTTCTAACTAATATTGTATTATTAAAACCTTTCAGTGATGGAAATATTATGGCTTCCCTACAGCAACCTGCTCCAGTGCTTTACTAGCCTCTAGCACTAGCTCAGAGCACTATGAACTTTGTCCTCATGCCTAGTTGGATCTCGCTGCAGTTTATTGGATCTTGCTGTAGTTTAAGCCTTGTTCTCTTCTTCATGTTGACATGAAGAAGGGGTTATTGCCTTCCTTTTTGTCCATTTTTTTTTTTTTTTAACCTACTAGGAAGATGTTTCTACAAAGCCTTCCCATTTCTAGACTGAACACTTCCAGTTCTTTCCAGCTTTTCAGGTCATGCTTTCCAGATCTTGGACTTACTTCTCTTCACAAATAGCTCTTATTTGCCAATACATCTCTTGAATGCTGGGGTCCAGACCTAGATTTAATATTCCTGATCTGAAACCTGATCAACACAGTACCAACATGTATGATCATTTGTGGTCTTCTTTAAACTGTCCATGAGTTTGTTGGTTTTATTTTTCCAGAAAAACTTTGCATTGAAACTCCTGTTCAGTTTAAGCTTTTCTGCCTCTGCTACTGTTCCTGATCCCATACTTGTGATATCAATTATTCTGCTTAAGTAAGGCAACTTGCTTGTGTCTGCATTCATTTATGTCCAAGGAAATGTTAAATAACTCCTTTGCACAGGAACAGAAGACTGCACCTCTGCCATCCAGTTGGAATTCAAATAGCAAGGAATTGTCCTACAGGAACTCAGTAGTGCCACAGTGGTAAATGTGGCTGATCTTTCCAATATGTGGCAAGTGTTATGACTGCAAAAATTGAAGATCTAAGCCTAGTGCTTACCTAAGTAGCACTCACTAGAACTGCCCAGGGTCAGTCTGTTGTGAATGGAGTCAGCCCTTGAATACAGCCATGCCATTTCTGTCAACAGTGAATGGTCTTTGCAGGTCTCCTACCCAAAAATCAACCTACTATGAGCTTCTTTATGAGCTAATAAAACCATAGAAGGTTACAGAGCAAGCTGGTCTATAGGCCACGTAGCATGATTAACAGCAGGCACTTAATTGATTCTGATGTCTTCAAAGATCAGTGTTAGAATGGATTATTGCCTCCTGGCCCAGATTACAGTTGATGGCATACCGTGTCATACCACCAAACTGTCTTGAAGGTGATTTCTGGCCAGCACAGTATCATCCAACTGCATTGCTATGGCATTTTGTGACACAAAAACAATAATAATTAAAAAAAATCAATGTGTGCCTTAGCTCACCAGCCATATAGCTGCAGTTTGAACCGGAAGGTGGCTCTTTCCAACAGGGCAACCCTGAAACTGCTGCAGGTCATTGTACCTATGTCCCAGCTGTGGGGAAATGAATCAAGTAGCTTTAATTTCATTTTTTGTCTTAGTAAAGAAGGGCGATGTTGTGAAATAGCCACAGCCTTTCATGTAAAAAAAATACCTTATGCTTTGCTTAGCTTTTATATGAAATGAAAGCCAAAACCATCCAACCAAAATCCCCTCAAACTTTAAAATAGTTCTTTTCTTCCTTTCTCTCACATTCCTTTCATTTTCCATGAAAAAGTCATTTTGGGGCAATCAAAGACTTTACCTTTAACTAAAAAAAAACAAACCAGGACATCTTGTGTATTAGCCATGTTCAGCCCTTTGATGTTGGTCCCTTTTTACACAGAGAAGTAGTTTTGACTCATAGCCAGGAAGTAATGTTTGGAGGATATTGAACTTGGGTCCTTCAGAATTTTCAGAGCTACCTGTGTTTTCCAGTGGAAATGGTCTGTCAAATTGATTGTAAGGTTTCTGGAATTTTCTCTTTATTTTTAGATACCACCTGGTAGGAATGTGGGATGAAATATCTCCCTTGAATCCAGTAGAAGAGAAACCAAGGAGCTTTACAGCCTCTTGGTGCTCTCAGTCACAATTCAGAGTAACTTACTGTTGTGGTTCACTGTCCACCAGCTTTTATTACAGGGACTTGGTCTTGTTGGCTTTTGTGAGGGGTGTGTGTGTGGTCCTATGTGAAGGTGCTTTGCTGAGTATATTCACTTCTGCTTCTTGGCTTCTCAAGTTCCCATGGCCAGTTTGCTACTGGGAAGTCTGTTTGGATGGGGCTTACAGCCCTTGATGGGCACTGACTGACAGCTGAAGTGGCAGGTTGACTTCAGTGCAAATCCAATTTTCCCACTTTATTAGTGCTTCTTGAGTACTATTTTGCAGCAGTGAAGCCGGTGTGATTTACTGAGTGAATTTACACTTCAGTGATGTGGCAACAGCTATGGTAATGAGTGAAAGCCAGCTTAGATGAATAGCAGTGCTGCTAGCGCTTACCCCTTGACACCTTCCCACCTGGCTGAAATTGCCATAAGGGCCACACGCTGTACACACAGTATGTGGGAAAGGTGCTGGGCTCTGAGCATTTCTCTCAGGGATCATCACCTCCTAGTGGGTGTCTGTAATGGTGATGTACCACTGGTAGTTTTGGGTGCCCTGTTTGACTGCTTTGGGCAGTGTCTTGGGACTCCCATCTTTTCACTGTGCAGCTTGGCGAGCTGGGATCATCCCTTACTACTAGAGGAAAAAAAATATCAAAGTGAGCTTTTCCTTCCTGCTTTCCCTTTTTCCTACTGCTGTGTTCTGACAACCAAGCTGACCTGTTTTCTTGACCGCATTTTCTAGTATTTTTTTTTTTTTTAAAAATAAAACTTGAGTAAAATTTCTGGTTTCTGAAGACTTTTCTTTTAATATGTTTTGGTGGTTTGTTTCTTCTTTTGTCCTAAGGGACTTGCATTTTGTTTTAACCAATGCATTTTCAAAACATGGATCTACTGGTTTCTGTGTTAATCAGCAGAAACAGGCCTTTATAGTCTGGAGCTGATTTCTGAAATGTGTTATCACAAAACATGTTTTAAAATAATTTCTTTTTCTGATGAGGAAAAAAAACCCAACCTTTTGCTTCTGCAGGTTCTACTTTTGAGTATAGTTTTGGATTTTGTTGTCTAATGCTGAAATGTAGGAAGTCAACTATTGCCTTGCAGTACCAGCTGCTGGGTGTGTGATAAGGAAAAGCAACAAACTGTAGGTCTTAGGGCCATTGACTGTAAGTGGTGCTGGCTCATTCTCTGAGCTCGAAAATGGGGTGTACAGTAAGCATGAACAAGGCCACACACTTTCTCCATCCCAAAGGGACACTCTGGCTGCTGTGGACATATAGATCACTTCTATTACACCTGTTCCAGATTGTGTCAGTGACTAGTAATTGGCCCAAGCAGAGGCTGGACTATCTTCCATGTGCAGGACCCTAGTCCACAAGCCAGGCTGATGGCCTCCCTTGAGCACTCCTAGCACTGCCTACCTGTGTTGCTCTGCACTGCAATGACTGTGAAATGTTTTGCTTTTATCCAAACCTTGCAACACTTTGTAAATATGGTATTTTGGTTTCCTTGGAAGAAGTTTTGGAGTTCCAGCAACAGTCTGCTGGGACCTGATGTTTTGTCTGTGCCTTTCTTCTCCTTTCTTCTTAGAAATCTGTGGGCATGACTTTTCAAGCAGTGCTGGGGCCCATTCTTTGTCTCTTGACTGAATGAATCTCAAACAGCTTTGAGACATTCAGCCCTTCTGTCTGGTGGACTGTCATTTCCCTGTTTTACTGCAGTCTTGCCATTTCTCTTTGTTTTGCGTTTTCCCTTAAACCCTCCTTCAATGTGATGTCAAATACTTTAAAAATCCAGACATGCCATGTTAGCCTACCTCCCTATCCAGCCCTGTAAGAGTCATAGGTATTTGCTGTGTCTTCTGCACACACCTACATGATGCTGCTAAACTGCTTTTGTTAAAGAAATAGGGTTTCCTTGAGGGATTTGTGCATAGTAAGTGGGTTGTCAGCAGCCACCACACACATGTAAAGAAACTTGCATATGAATGTAGCTTTCTGCATCAGATGGAGGCTTCTTTCCAGGCTTAACCTTCCTTTTGAGGAACAGTTACATGTCTTGTTTGATTTGAACATCCTCAACCTGCTCACACAGGCAGATGACTGATTCATGAGCCGATGAGCTTTTCTTACCACTGCATTTGGGTAGCACAGCATAGAGGTTAATATTTTAAGGGAAGTCCAGAGTTGTGACTCTGGTCTTGACTAAATAAGCATGGTGGTGCTGCTCCAAGGAGTATCACCAAAGATAAATCTCCATGATCTGCAGGTCTTCAGCCCTTAAGTCTCACTTTGAGGACTGAATTTTGTCCTGCTGGCCACTCACTTCCTCCTCGGTCTTCACAATGTCCCATTCCTCCCATTTGAATTTACCCCCCTCTTTTTTGTGTCAGGTTAGCCTTGGCTATGTTTAGATAATTTTCTTGGAGACTGGCCAGTCCTATCTTTTTTTTAATACAAGTTCTTGTTTTCATGTTCAATTGCATCAACATCAAAATGTTCCGCATATTCTTCTCATAGACACGGGACCACACACTTGTGAGTTACGGTAAAGCAAGGCAGAACCTCCCCTGAAGTCCACACCCCCAATCAAGCTTCATAGCTATAGTGGCAAGAAGTAGAGCCCAGCTCCCCTGTCATCTGGACCACTGCTTTGATTGTTGTGAGCTTCCCAGTATCTCCTCTTTTGGGAAACTTTTTTTTGCTCCCTAATATTCCTTAAGAAATGACCAACCTGCTCCCATCTACCCAAGGTCTCCTCAAGCCTGTTTTTTATTCCAGGACACTTGTACTGCATTTTCCTGTTCTTTATTCCTTTATTACCTCTTGCTGCAAAGTCCTTGCCTCACCTAATTGCATTATGGCATGGATCCATCTGAATTCTTTCTTTGGGAACATTCCAACATGCTGCTGTCTTCCGTTTCTCAGTCTGATGCTTCATCTTTTTTATAACTTTTCATGAGCTTTGTGCAGCAGATGTGAGTTGGGGTCTCAGCCTTCCCCCATCCCCACCTCTCCTAGGGTTGCATTTTGGGATACCCACCAGCCTGGTATGCGTACTGCATGTGGTTATTACATTCTTTCGACTTTATTATCTTAGGCAAGGTGATGGGGACCATTAATATGGTGACTCATCCTGGCAGTTTTGTCTAGCTGGTTTCTTTCCTGTTGCTGTTTTATCATCTTTACCCCACAAGTCTGCATGGAAAGAGCCAGGACCTTGTACAGGGAGGTGACTGGGAAGTATTGACGCTTGGCCTCTGGTGAAGGCCACTTGACCACCCCTCTTCCAGAAAAGCATGTGCCAGGCAATGTTGGCAGGACCTCTTGTTTGGTTTCACTTGTTTGCCTTTTGTGGTGTTTTTGCAAAAAGCCAGCAGTAGCAGCAGCAGCAGCTGTACAGCAATGGCACAGCCGCTCTATTCCTGGCCAAGAACCCTGTGAAATTAATCCACATCTTGCTGAAATCCTACCCTGCTTTCGGGTCACTGCCTCGTTCCGGCACTGCGGAAGGCAGGGATCCCACAATGATTTATTACCAGCCCCAACGCACATATTATTATGAAATGAGTTTATTACACTCTAAATCTCCTGTTAATGTGCTACTGTTTTAATCCCTTTATCCAATTTTCAGTCTCTCAGGCTTGGCTGCTGTTCACTTGCACAAAACTCTCCATTCTGAAGGTTTTATTGTACGATATCCATATCCATTTATCCTGCTTTAAGGCTGCAGTGCTGAGGCTCTGGTGAGGAGGGGGAGCATGGAAAGGGATGGGAGAGGTAGGAGGGATGGGCCAAGGGCTGTGGGGGGAAGAGGAAGAGAACAGTCTGGCTTAGCCTGGAAGGATATAAAAAAGGAGTTGAAGTTGGTAGAGGAAGACAGTGCAGGGCTAAGGGGAAGAGGGGCAGAACTGATTTTAAGGGGAGCAGCAAAGACAGCTACTGTGTCAAGGAGTGAGCATCACAGACCTGCTCTAGAACGGACAAGAGAAAGGTCTCATGGGAGTGACCTTCCTGTGGGTTGGTTAGTGTTACCATGGGTAGCTGTCCCACAGTGATCAAGGATCACCATTTCACTCTCTATTCCTTCATACTCAGCCTTCCGTTTCTCCAGACTGGGCCCTCCAGGGGCTGTCTCAGCCAGCTGTTTGGAGAAGGCCTGCTGAAGGGATAAAGTGGTTCTTGGCATTTCAGATCATTAGGTGGAGGAAATTTACTCTGCAGTGCTGTGGCAGGTGATGAGTGGTCAGTACTTCTACTCCATCCTCAGACCAGAGACATGGCTGCACTAGACTTGAGACAAGAAAATGGGTCTCAGAGAATATCCCTAGAGACAGCCCCCGAATCCACTGTGACAAGTATTACAGTAAATGCTACTTTACTTTACTCTGGCTAAGGATCTGACCTAGAGACATACCCAGAACCTAGGGAAAGTCTGTAGACAGACTTATGTTTACCCAACCCTGCTGTACATGTGCACCGAAAAAGAAGTTTCCCGAGCCATAAAGCAGCATTGCATCCCCCAGCTGGTGGTGGGAAGCTTCAGAGGTTAGGTTCCATGCCTGGCCCTGCTGTTGGTTTGCTGTAGCACCTAGGGACTTTCAACATCTCCATGTGTCCAGCTGCAGGATGAGTACAGTGACCCTAACCCATCTGGTCTATTTATAGGTAGAAAGAAATAGGTTGATGCATGTAGGCTGGTACTTTGTGGCCACTGACAGTGGTTTGCAGGAACCTGTGAGGTGAATGCTATTGTGAGAGATATTTTCTTGTACCTAACTCCCTAGGTTACATTAAAAATCACAGCCACAAAGCATGGTGGTAAGTGTCTGCACTGGAACGTTCCTCTGCTGTTTTATGCCACCTTGTTGTACAGATCTATAACATACTATGCACTGCCCAGTAAATACTTGTGCAAAAATCTGTGTGATGTTTTGCACAGAAGAATATATAGCTGCATGCAAGGTAATTGAGCTTGCTTCTGATGAAGTGCAAATCTTTATGGCTTTCTCCCCAGCAAATTTCATTGTACTTATAAAACAAAATAAGAATAAAATGTATGCACAAAGTTTGGAAATGAAGATACAGAAGAAGGGAATGCAGCTAAATAAAACTCCCCCAAACTTCTTTGGGAGGAGTGGAAAAATCCTCAAACTTTAAGCCAGAATAGAGGCAAAGAGATTTGCTTAAAATAACACAAGCTCCTGTGATGGAACTGCTGAGTAGCTAATGTCCTTGGCTTTTTTAGCTAGCCAGTTATTTAAAATAGCTCCTGCCTATAGTATTTGCTTTATGGTGTTCTTCTCCTTCCTTCCACCTAGTCTCTTTCATTTTCTCCAGAGAGATATTTTATCAGATATACTGAGAGTATGAGAGACAGAGATTAAATGAGATGGTTAGGAGGCTAATGCTTTTGGTCCATGAGACGGATTCAGAAGCTAAAGAGGCTTTTTGTAGTTCAGCCCATGCTGGAGGGTTGGACTTGTTGCATCTCTGGTGTGCACACAGGATTAGTTGAAGGAAGGGAGTATGAACAGGGAGTTAGAGCAGAAGGTCTCAAAGGGTCTGCCAGTCTGGGCTGGGTTTTAACCCCAGCCCTCCTTCGAGTCTCACCACCCTGGGCAAATCAAATACCTGTTCTATGTCGGGGCTTCCCTTCTGCATGAGGGGATAATGATGTGATGGAGGATACTGGGTAGATCACTCTGGAACACTTGGAGAGTAGGAGGTCTGCTACCAGCCAGTATTCATTTGGATCTTGTTGCCAGTGTAGGCTTTAGGTCTTTAATAGGCAGCAAAAGCCTTCCTGTGACCTTGGTGGGATTTTTGCTGGGTCCCACCCTGTGTTTCATGTGGGACTGCTCGGCTGGGGGCAGGTGAAGAATTAGAGAAGCCCACCAGCAGGCAACCAGTGCCTTGGTTTCTATCCAGCCCTGATGAAACCAGTGATCACAGTCAGGGATCCTGCCAGGATTTCACCAGCCTCAGTTCCCAGCTGGCTTCATGGTGGCCCTTTCTGAGCTCTGCCACTGAGCCTAGCAGTTAGCCCTTACCTCACTAGCCTTCCCTGCCCTCCTCTTCCTCACCTCTCCTGCTCCCCTCTCTACCTCTCACCCACCTGGCTGTCTGCCTTGCTCCTCCAACTCCCTCCCACATTTCCATCTTCTGCCATGCCCCATTCCTCCTTTTCTTTCCCTCTTCCCATGACTCCAGCTCCTGCTTCCTTTTTGTCTCACACGCTCCCCCTCTCCTGTTACCCTCCCACATCCTTAGAGCCTCCCCCACACACTCCCGTGCTCTCCCTCTCATGTCGAGGACTTGCCTCTACTCTCTGACACAGGAGCCTGTATCAGTTCCAAGGCTCCTGCTGTCAGCTGGGGAATAGATAAAGATAAATGATATTATGTTAAATTCCACTTAATGACAAATTTTTAATTTTCTGAACATGGTCATTTTCTGGCTAGTGAATCAAGTGTAGGGAGCTAATTACATGAAGATCTGAACAAAAATAACTCCTAATTTTCAAGGATAATGGAAGAGAAATGTTGGAGATTAATGGCACTATTTATCTTTTTTAAATTTCTATCTTTCTCTGTGATAGCACTGCTCCCCAAGGAAAATATTCATAAAATGAAATTGAAGTCGTAACTTAATAGGTTATTAAAATTTTTGAGTGCATATCACTTTCCTTCCGCCGCACTGTAAATTTAAATTGAAGTTTGCGGCTCCTCGAGTCACCAGCGGAGTTTTTTTTATGATGGCACAATAGAGGGAAACATGCATCTTTGTCAGGAGGTATTTGCTATTCTAATTTTATGGCAGGCCGGATTATCAGAAAGGAATGTCAGAGCACCGGGAAGCTGACAACACTACAGCCTTCAGCCATGTGTTTCCATTAACGCCCAAAGCCGTCCAGGGGTTTCTCTGGACTGTTATTTTCCATTTCAGTCTTTTATCTTGATTTAAAGTGAGGGCGCCGAAAATTCAGCTCCTGTCATTTTTCTCACTCTCTCTCTTTTTCTCACTTTCTCCCTTCCCACTCCTTTTTCTTTTTTTCTTCCCCTGCCTCTGCTCACTGCCTCTCTTCCATCTTTTCTTCTTCTTCCTTCCCCAACCCCTCTTTTTGTTTCTTAAGCCTCCCCCCAGTCTCTGGTGGGAGATCCTCTCTCTGTGCCCCTGCCCATCCCCCCATGTCTGTGGTCTTTTGGGTGTAAAGCTCCAGGGAGCGATGCCTGGGGATGGGGGCAGGGAGGATATTTTTCCTTGGTTCTCTAGGAAGGGGGCTGCCTTAAAGCTCTATCTAGGAGCATGGCACACTGGGCTTCCTGGGCAGTGCATCACACCATGGTTTTACTCAAGTATAGATTTGATGCCTATCTTGGCTGTGGCAGATGTCAGTGCCAGGAATAAGGTGCTTCGTGGTGTCAGATCCTTCTACCTCAGCAGGAGGCAGCTAGAGCAATGGGCATGGGCAGATCATGAGGGAATATTCAATCCTTTTCCATCGGCTTGCTGGATGGCCTGAGCCACCTCACCTCACTTCACCTGCCTCTTTCCCTGCCTGTCATACCATGGGGCAGAGCCTTTTGCTTTGTGCCTGCGCTGGCGTGCTGCTGGAATTCCCGGCAACTGCCCAACTCCACTGCAAGTTGAGGCACTCTTCAGCAGGGTTTCAATGCACCAAGTATGTGGTTGCTCAGACGTGGGTTGGTGCATGCTATCTCTGTGGAGGTCTCCCTCAGCAGCACATGCCAGGCTTGACCTGTTCCTTTTTAGCCCTATCACTTCTCTTTCTCCAGCAAGAACACATTCACCTCTGAGGCTCTGAAGGTTTTAAGCCAGAAACAGCACAAAGCCAAGACTCCTCTTAAACGAAGGTTCATCTCTCTGTGAATCGCCAGCCCAATACAATTTGTCTTGGTTGAAGCAGATGAAACTAGGCTCGGACTGCAGGCATCCACTTTGGGCTTCTTCTGAATAGGAAGGGGACAAGGTATTTCTGTGGCTTCTAGTCTATGCACATGTGGGACTTCTTGTGCTCTTTGTGCAGGTGGAAGGTTTGGGTTGGTTTTGTTCAGCATGTCTAGAGAAGATGCCAGTAAATTACAAAACTTGCTTTGGTGTAATGTTATTTTTATTGCCTTCTGAGGCTTTTAACCTGTTAAGTTTTATTCCACTAAAGGACAGCTGAACCTCTGCTTTTTGATACCTCCCTCTCCAAATCCATTTCTTTTAAGTGAATATTCTCTATCTGTCATAACTCTAGATGCTGGAGTTTGAAGAGGGGCAGCAAGTATTAAAAGACACAGAACAAAGCTAGGGAAGTGGACGTCTGCAGCAAGCATTCCAGTTTTTGCTAAGGTCTAAAGGAACTGCGACAGCAGTGTCCTCTCTACAGGCCTTACTCAGATCTCAGGGCTGTGTGTACTGTGTGGGCTTGGGAGACAGGATGTTGGGATGCCCAGTGTGGCAGTGCTGCCAAGGAATGGAAAATGCCAGCACCTATGGAGATGGCTGACTGTGTGAATTACAGGGCACACAGCAGCTCAGTTTTATTTCTTGGGATCTGGCTATGCATCTGTAGCCATCTCAAGCTGCTACCTTGAAGGGAACTGGACATGTACCAGGCAATTCTGGAAATGTTCTCTGAAGATACTATCACAGTGGAACCAGTGTCTGTTGGACAGATGTCACCTTCATCCCTGGTGCCCAGCCTGTCTGGGAATATACATTGATTCCCCCATCTCTTCCACTCCATCCATGGACAATGACACTCACCCAGCCCTTGTTTTCTTTACCAGATCAAATACCCACGTGTCTCCTCTGTCCACTCTGAAGTGCCACGTTTAGTGAGATTGAGGAAGTATCAGTTCCTGCTGGCCTCACTGCTCTTGGCCACAAAGTAGGTAGTTTGTTTTGGAGGGCAACAGTGAGGAAGGTACTGCAGAAGAGCAAGGGGTGTTCTGGAGTTGTTCCAAGAGGCAGAAAGCTGGAGGCTTGGCACAGCTGGCAGCAGAGGACACACTTCCTCTCTGCTCTGTGGAGATGGCCAGGTCCTGACACTGCTTCATGCTGCATGGCATGCTCTGTTAATCCAAGGCAAGAGGAGCTCTAGAGTTAGGTATTTTCTTAGCAGCTCATCCCTGCACTCAAGAGAACTCGTCTCCTGCATGTAAAAGGAGTACACCAGCCCTGCTCTGCTGTTCACCTGTGAGCTGGACCACCAGTACTTCTCTGCACCGCTACATCCTGCTTTTCCTGCTCAGCACCAGAGGTGGGCTTTCAGGAAGAGCTCTAGAGAGCATTCCCACAGATCCTGACTTCTGTCAGAAACAGGGACTAGGAGATGCTTTAGCAGGCTCTACTTTTGCCCTGTGACTCAATGTGCTGGGTATGTGCCTCCTAGCAGAAGTCTCATGCTTGTCTTGAAGGCAAGTGGTGATTTGCAGTTTGGAGATGGAATGTTGCGCAGACCCTTCTGGATGGAGTGTCTGTTCTGTGATGCCTGTGGATAGATTGCATTTGATGAGTTTCCTCCCTGCTGTTCATGTGTTCCTAAGCTGGTGGCAGGTGTCACAGTATACCAAGGAAGACAGGCAGCCTGGTGCTTAGGGGATCCTGTTTTGCCTGTCTCCAGTTCTCAGGCACATCTCTGGGAGGTTTTGTAAATGGCTGCCAGGCTTCTCCCCTTCCTTGGTTTCCTTGTCTGTGTGATGAGGATAAAGAATGCTTATCAGGGACACATGAGGCTTTTACCTCTTGATCTCTGTATGACATCAGAGTCCTGTGGACCATGATGGAGACGTGCTAAACTGAAGTTAAACCTTTAGTGTAACAGTGTGTCCTCTTTTCCTTCGCCCCCACCTTCTTTGTTGGTGTAAACAGCTTTGGAAAACATGGGTCCTTTAGGGATGAGGAATGAAATAAATGCTTTTACTTTATTTCAGCTTCTCTTATTTTGCTTGCCCATAAGGATTCTGAGTAACAAATGAAACACGACTGCTATCTGTATGACTGATCTATTTGTATAATTCTGGCTATGGACTCAAACCCCAGAAGACACATACAAGGAGGGAGGGTGTAGGTGGGAGGGAAGCTATTTATCCCTGATAGAAACTTTTGTGTTGGTGTTGATGACAGCTCTTTGCCAATGTATGGGGAAGGCCAGGACATAGATGCTGGAGATGCGAAACCTCCTGAGGAGCAAGGTGGTGGCAAAATGGAAGTAGAACACATTGGTGAGAGTGGTTTTAGTCCCTGGGAAAGCACGAGTGGAACAGATACTCTGCTGGGCTGGCATGGGAAGATGCTGGTGAGACAGTCTGTGAAGCAAGGAGGGCCACGAGGTCCCTGCTGGTGTAAATCAAGATAGCTCCATTGTAAAGCAGTGTAAATCAGCAGCACACCTCTTGTCATTGCTGGGCCAGCCAGTCTTGCCTAAGCAGACACTGGTGGCTTTATGAGCTGGTGCCTTGAAGCTTACTCTCACTCTGCCTTCCTCACCACTTGTACTCGGTGTGATCTTATTAAATTGATACATAGATGTGAGATGGCCAGGCTATGGTAAAGCAGCCCTGACCCTGGGAGTGAGAGGAGCATCCTAACTCCCTTTGCCAGACAACAAGGACAGTCAGCCCTCTGTAATTGAGCTTTAATAGACTCTGAGAGGGGTGTAGCTCTCCTGGGAGTGGCCTCAGCTGACAGCCCAGGGGGGACAGTGCCTATTGGAAACAGCTTTAGTGACAGGGGAAACGGTCCTCCCTGCCGACAGAGGAGGCAGAAGAATCATCAACAGGGAACACTGGATGCTCAGCCAGTGCATGAGGAAACTGGAAAACCTGTACGTGGAAGTCTGAGGTCTCTGAGTAAGGGTTTACACCAGCATTATTTGGTGCTTGATTTCTGAGGCCCTGTCTCTCTCTTCTCTGTTTCTTGTGTGCTTCCTATGTGCTCTGATCACTTATGCCTGCTTTCCTCCATCCCCTGGCATGTTCATACCCTAGGATATTGTTTTTCTGTCCACAATGAAATATTTCTTAAGGTCCCCCCATCTCTGTGAGGAAGTAAATTCTCCCTGAAGGCTTAACTTCATGCCATGGGGCTGTTTCCTGATGGACAGATAGGAGATTCTCTAGCTGGAGATGTGGGAGAGGCTCAGGAGATGGATAAGCCAGACATCAGCACTGCTGACCTCTCCTAGTTGAACTCATCATTTGACTAAGACAAGGCACATGATCCTTCTCTTGTGTCTTTAAAAGAAAGATAGCCTATGATGTTTCCAGTGCACCTGACAGCTACTTTTGTTTTCTGGTGGAGCTGGAGGCAAAGTGCTGAAGCCAAGCTGAGCCTTTAACCCAACAACCGTGCCTCTGGGTCCTTTGCCCCCAGCACAGGGTGGCACCCTTGTATGAATGTTGTTCCTTCTTTTTGCAGGCTTTTTAATTGGAAGAATAAAGTTTCTTCATCTGAGGATCACTAAGATCCAGAGAAGTGATACCTGTTTACCTTGCCACTAACACTGGTTGTCTCTCAAGTTTAAGACTTCTTCTCAGATGAATTAGCAGATGATTAGCAGGTGAATTCTCATTAGACATGGCTGTTGTTACCAGATTTCATGTGATGTTCCATGCACTGAGAGCAGCTTCTATGGGGTTTTATGACTTGGCTCATATGTAATGTTCTATAAAGAGCACTGCCTAAGTAATCACATGTACCGCTGTGCTTCTATGCCATTGTCACATGAGTTCACCCTGATTTGCAGGAGTGCACTCACATATATTCTGCAGAAGTGTTTTTGTTAGCTCAGAGGTCACATGTGCTCATCTGATTTGTGTCTTTTACCTGAAAGCACATCTACTCCTGAATGAATTCCACAACCAGCACAAGCAAGCCTGGGCTCAACTTGGAAAGGGGAAGATGTGTGAGTATTTGAACAGTAGTGAAGTAAAGGTGCATGTGGGATTTTTTTAGGATGGATCATATGGGCAATGGATGAAATAAATGCATAGATTAAGAATACTTAGCACATGCCTTCTGCAGGAAATACTTTCTTTTTTTCTATGAGAATTTGTAAAATACCAGTACTTCTCCAAAATGGGATAAGAAGTAAAATATGTAATGCTTTCCCAAAGGAATAATTTGATTCTAATCATGACCCTAGTTCCTTCCCCCTATGCCCAAAATTTTGTATCAGATCAAATTAAGTATTTTGTTCCCAGTGCAACTTTTTACCATTTGAAAGTCCCTTTTAAGCCTAAATGGTCTAGAACTTAAAAATGAAAAGTAATTTTCAATCATAAAGCAAATGTTTTTGTTTAGAAAATGTCAGAGATGGATGTTGCCATAGCTCCACAACTTTTGTTGTGTTCTTCCCCCTTCCCTGAAATTGCTTCAGGGAGAGTTGTTAGAAATTGAACCCTCCCTTTGATTTTAATGAATCAATGCTTTGGAAAGTAAGAGGCTTCCATAGAAAACTTGCACAAGGCTCTAGAGAGTAAAAAAACCTGTTAGTATTGCCAGTTCTGGAGACTTCCTTTTTTTCCACACCATCCCAACATCATGTGGCCAGATGGATGTGAGCTTTAAGTTCAGGAGGAGAAAGAAATCTCTTTCTAAATCTTGTAGAAAAGCATGGAAACTAAAGTCCCATAGACCAGGTTCTCTGAAGGCATGTGAATCCTCCTGCACGTGGCCCTATCCCTGCTGAAGGTGTCATGATTTTTTAAACCAATCTCATGATTTTGGAATGGGGAGATGGTCTGATTCATCATTTTTAAGTGCTTAGTTTTAACAATACTGCATTATTCCCAGATAGCAGATGGGGAAATGGAGAAATGTGGTGAATTGCCAGCAGCAGAGCCAGAAATAGAACCCAGATGTCCTGGTCTTGTGTCGAAGCTCCCTGGTCTCTCCAGGAGGGCAATGAGCAGGCTGCAGTGCAGGGGGATCTTCCTCCCAGTAAAAAGCAAAGCCCTGATGGGCAGGGTGAATGCCCCCCAGTCACTGATGGGTTGTGAAGCACTGGAGCTCGATTCGTCTGTGCTGGTGCAGAGAGGAGGCAGAGTGGTCCGGTGGGTCCCTGCCAGCTTTGTTGTCTGTGTCCCTGTGCTGTGACACGTGGCACTGCCGTATCATTGCACGGAGTGGGCAGGTCAGCTCACGTGTGCCTTTTCCACCTCGCTGCGTGTACTGCACAGGTCAGCTCGCCTGTGGTTTAGCGTGGCTGTGGGAAGCTGCCGGCTCCTGTGCTTAGCTGCCTTCAGGCCTAGCTAAGCTGAGGCAGTGTCTGGCTCCCCAGCCACAATCTCTCGTTAGAAAGAAATTAAAAGCCACTCAATTTTGGCTAATATCCCTCTGTAGGCCTTTAACTCCACCTGTGACTAACCCATTCATAATAGCTCTGTTTTAGTGGCTTGGGTTGATGTATCCTCGATTAATTTGGGAGGAGAGTGGCAGGGCCATATCTCTTTGTCTCCCCCTCTCTTACTCCCTGTCCTGCAGTCTGTCTTCTCCCACTCTTTCATCTCTGCTATAATTTCTCCATTCATTCACCCTCTTCTCCCCCCCAGCTGCCTTTCTCCCCCGCCCCTTACTTTTTGACATTTTCTTCCCCAACTCCTGTTTGTCTGCCTTTCCCCTTTGTTCTCCTCATGTCCTTTAACCTTCCTTCTCTGTCTCTTTCCTCCTCCTCTTTTTCTCTTGGCTGGCATTGCTTCCTTTTCCCTTTTCAGCTTTCCCTTCTCTTCTCCTGCCTTTTCTCCCTCACTTGGACCCTTTTCTCTGATCCTCTCCCCCCCATACCTCTCCTCTCCCCCAGCTCTCCCCTTGCTGCCTCTTCCTCCTTCCCCAGGTTTCAGATGCTCACATGATTTCTCTCCTTCTTTGTTTCAGGCACCCCCACCCCCTCCCCACTCTCGATTATTATTAATGATAAAGGCTAAAACATCACATCAGTAATTTCTGAGTGAGTTTTGCAATGAAGCTGGGGCCTTATCAGCCCCTCCCGAGTGCCACAAATTTTACTTTTGCAATTTCACGCCTTTGGTTATTATCACGCTGCTTCGTCCCTGCTCTGCCTCGCGCTTTCCCTCCCCCCCTCCTCTGGAGAGAGTACTTAAACTTGTTTTCATTCCCTTATTCTTTATTTTTTTAATGTCCACTCTCTCTGGAGCCAGTAATGTTCTTCCTCTTTTTTCCTCTCCCATTTTCTGTTAATTCTGTGCCATCTGCCTTAGCATCTGTTAAAAATAAAATTTCCCTCACAATGAGAAGCCCTCCCTGCCTTGCCTCCATCCCCTCCCCCCCCCAGCCTCAGCCCCCCTACTTTTCCTACCAGGGTTGTCAGAGCTGCTGCTGCTCTCCCTCTTGGGGTACCTCTTCATCCCTCTTCCCAGCTCCCTTCCTGCCCTCCTGGGCTGGTTCAGCAGCATCTGCTGCGCGATGGGGTAGAGGTGGGAGGAAAAGGGGTGAAGAACAAGGTGCTGGGTGCAGCTGAATTACTCTCACCCCACACGTGGTGAGAGAAACTCACAAAGAATGGGTCTCCTAAATGTGTTTCTGTAAGTCTGGCAGGGTATGACTAGCACCAGCATGGTGAATCAGCCCTGGGCCAAAGGGTGAGTTGTCTCCTTGAGTCTGGTATGTGGGGCCACCCTGGGAACAGGAGAGGGTTTGACTGTTGTGTGATGTACCAGGTCTCCATCATCCATGCTCAGCAAGTGAAGGCTGTTTTGACCAGAGCTGTAGTCAGGTGTGGATTTGGCTACTGTGGAGCAAAGCTTCTAGCAGCCTGGTTGACATGAGCATGAAGGAAATTTCCTGATCCAGAAAGAAGGAGGCTTTGTTGATGTTTGGGTTTGTTTGGGTTTTTTTTTTCAGAGTGATTTCCTTTTGCAGCCCGGCCTCTGGGATTTCCCACTTTCATCAAGGTCTTGGCTGTGAGTCTGATATTCACGTTCCTCTGGCACAGTGCCTTGGAGGGGCTCCAGTTGGTACTTCACCTGGGCAAGTTTAGAGGGGTAAGGAGATAGAGGCTCTGGTCCCCATTAAAGGTTTCTATTGTGATTCGATGGCTTGGTTTCCACAGCAGGAGGTTGGATCATGGAGTCGGTGGGACTTGTGTGCTGGACTTAGGGTGTTTAGAGGGTGTTTTGGGAGACGGTTAGCTCATGACACACTGCACCAGTATTTACAAAACTACTGATAACAGTTCATAAGCCCCTTCCTGAGGAGTTTCCAGGGCCTTCAGCTTCTCCTTATCTATGACGTAGGTGAAGTTTTGACAACAACATGGCTTAGCATCCTTTCTGCTAAATCTACCATGAGCTCATGGTCTCTGAGACATGGCCTATAAGACTTTCTCATTTGAGCATGCCAGGAGAAGTGTGTTTGCACACTGTTGTGCATGCATTTATCTAACTCTGTGTTTTGATTAAGAGCTTGCACCCGAATGTTGAGGGTACATATATACCAGGTATATCTATGTCCAGCTGCAGATGTCTTCAGCGATGAACAGTTGTCTTTGCAGCTCTGGATGTGTGTGTATACCTCTGAATCCATGAGTGGCAAGTGAGTGCATCTGTGTGTGCAAGCTCTGAGTGTGCTCTGTGCACATCTGAGCATGTGTCTACAGCACGTCCATCAGTGGGAGCGTAGGTGAGCCTGGATCCTTTGGCAGGTGCCTTTGGATGCCAGTGGGTATGAGAAAGGAGGGTGCAAGGCCACCTGCCTCCTCGGCACATGCCTGCTCTGAGCCAGAGGTGTGAGCAAGCAAAGTGCACGCAGAGGGAGACCTCGGCGAGTTTACATGGAGCAAATCCCACCCTCTGTCTCCCTGCAGCGCCTCCATTAACAGCCACACTGAAGAGGCTCAGAAGCAGCGTGATTCTGATCCAGCACAATAACCTCTGCGGCTTTGATAACAACAAGCCCCCTTAAGCCCTCTTCCTCCCCCCAGCTCCGCTTTTCTCTCCTCTGCTCCCTTTGAGCCCTGCCGACAATAGGCAGGCCTGCTGCAGTGCTGCCCACAGCCCGGGCAGGCACACAAAGCCGCCGAGAGCTTACAGGAATTCTTTGGCAGGCTGCTGGTTGCTGCGGAGAAGAAGAAGGGCCCTTCATACTCGGAAGCTGTCTCATTGCCCCCGGCCCTATTCTCTTCCCGTGTTTGATAGACACTGAGCCACGGTAATCTCTCTCTGCCCCGAGGGGAACAACAGCTTTTGTGAAACAGATTTTTACAAACTGTTTTGACCCCACATCCCCGGCCCCCCCTTTGCCTCCTCCCTTCCCTCCCCTCCAGTTCACTGGCTGTATCAGTGTCACATAATTAAATCAGCTTTCCTGTTTGCCTCTGCTTCCTGCTAATTGTTTGCTCACAGCTAGGATTAGCAAGTCAGGGTTATTTTTTCACATATCCTCACACAGGTTTTTCTGCTGCAGGAGGCCACTTCATGGTTCTTGGCCTCCTTACTAGCCTGCTCCTCATGCACTAGGGACAAACAGCTCTGTGGGCCTTGGAGGTGCAGGGGGATTGCACCTCCCAAGAGACTCCCAAGATTCCCAAGAGACTGCCTGGCAGTGCTGAAGGCTGGGGAGGGGGCAGAATCTGTGTCAGGACTTTTGTCACCCTCTTTTGCAAAGCAGGCAGAAGGTTTTCCATAAGAAGAAGCAGTTTGAGAGTGGGGATGACCCCACTGGGCACTTGGTGAGCCTAACACCCATTCTGCAGATCAAGTTGCACCTCAAGAGCCGGTCAAATGAGGAGTTCCTCAAATGGAGGCTCATGATAATCCCTTTGGGAACTGCTGAGCCACACCATTTTAATGGCATTAGCATGAGGGGTAAGCCTAAAGCAAATACTTGGTGTCACTATTGCAAATGCATCACAGTGTAAGAAGTTATCTCCTATTAGCTAAGCCCACGTAGCTGCTTGAGAGCCCCACTTTCAGCCTGCCCCAGCTAGGAGGCAAAATAAACTAGCTTACACCATCTTTATGGTGTCTCTTCACTCTTCAGTTCACAGAGGCTAAAAATGGGTTGCAGAGCTCAGCTAACAGATTGCAAATGATTAAGGTGTAGCTACATTATCCTTTGTAGGCCTGGACTTACATCTTCAAACTTGATCAAAACACTTGCATAAAACATCTCGTTTTGGAAGAAAGAAAATAATGATTTGATTCAGCTACATAATGCAGAAAGTTGCTTTTTGCAACAGGCAGTTGGAAAAGTTCACTCTGATTGTCAGGAGGAGTGAGCAGAGCATGTACATTGTACTCTGCTCAGTCCTGCAGAACTACTGCTGGTGTGGCCTTCATCTTTCTCTATTGGAAGAACTTTGTACTGAAATCCCTTAGATGTTGAACAAAAGTTTGCACCAAGGTAGCCACAGGATTCTGGTTTTCACTCACATTTTATTTTTCTGAGAGTTAAAAATTTCTTTCCCAGTGCTACCAATTAGTCTTTCACTCCTTGATGGCATGGGCTAAATCTAAAGTAACTTTAAGTACAAATTTAACTGCTAATTCCTTTTTACTCCATTCTAAACAGACCCAAACGTTTTTAGCTGGACATTTAATGGCTCTTGACTAACTGATGGAGTGGTCTTGAAGACAGGAATTCTTTTTTTCCCTTTGAGACCAGAAGTTAAAACAACAACAGCTGCTAAAATAACAGTCTTGTATCCTGCAAAAAAAACCTCTCTAAGGTGCTTCACACTGAAGGCTTTACCTGCAAAGAAAACCTCTTTCTCTCATACAGACCTTTTGACTTTTACAGCTACTTTCAGACTCCAGACTGCTTGAGCAAGTAACCCTGGCCCTTGGTATTTCCCAGCCACTCTGAACAGAAATGCCCAACATTTCCTGCTGTGCCATGCTTTTTTATTGGGAGATTTCCTTCTTGTTCTAAATATTTTTATGTCCCCTCTATTTAGTAGAGATCTAGTAGTTTCCATGTGGGGAAATGGATTTAGTAAGAAGGGCTTGAACAGGAAGATGGCTGAGACACCAAGCTCTGTGTGACATAGATTGTTTTTTTGCCAGGCTCCCAACACTGCACTGCACTGAAAGAGTACCATTTAGATGCAGTTTGTGAAGGTACAGCTGAAACTTTGCCTGGTCCCTGTACACAGTGAAGGGTGTACATTGCCTCTGGCCTCCTGGAAAATATGCTGGGGCTCAGGTTCAAAACTGGCTTTCCTGTCTTCCCTTTCCCTGGCCAGAGGATCCTATTCAGGAGGACCTGGGAATGTGGACCTGTGTGCATCAGCCATCAAGAAACTTAGCTGCAGTGGTAGACCTTAAAGCTGACTCCTGTTTCCTGTTAGCAAGCTGGCCAGGGCTTGGCGTATGGTAAAGATCTGCTATTCTATTCCTCATTCCCTGTTTAGATTCCCCCATCCAACTTTTCTGCTAGTATAGTGTTAGATGGAGCCCTGAGTAAATGAATCTGTTTTGGGTGGTTGCTAATTAATTGGCTAATTATTAGGCTGACTGATGGTTTAGTTGATGATGCAGTGGTTGCTGGTAGCTTCATCATATGGGTAAATGCACCCTTCATGTGTTTCCCAGGGAATGGAGTGAATACAAGGCTGGGAGCCAGGAGTTTCTTCTAGCTCTTCCTTTTCTCTGGCTGGGTTTCATAGACTAGGACAAAGCTCTGTGCCTCAGTTTCCCTAGCTGTAAATTGGAGGTAAGCATTCATAGCTCATTGGGGTCTTATGGATATTAATTAGTTCCTGCTTGTTAAGGGTTATTTGAAAATGTAAAATGCAATTATCTGATTGCCCAAGTAACAGACTGGTTTTCTGGTTGGCAGCATGGCTAGCAAATTGGTGAGTTACTTAACTAGCTTGATTAATGACCTGGGGCCATTTACAATGGGGACAAAATGATGTTAGGATGTTTCCTTTCAGCACTACAGAGCTAAGTACTTTTTTCCCCCCGAGATAACGAATGGCAGCAACACCTTTATTCAACACGATCATTTCAGGTCAAAAATCAGTGCAAAGTTAGATTACAAATTAGAGTTCTGTTTCAGAATTGGTTATCATTCAGGTTGAAGGGTAAGCCTGAATAAACCGAGGCCGAGACGAGTTTTCACACCGTAACAAGCCGCTTGTTGGGCGGCTCGGGGTGGTGATTCCCGCCTTGACGGATCCCGCTGTCGGAGCCGCCCACCGCCGCAGCGGGCCCGGGGCTGCTCTCCGCGGTGCTGAAGATGCACGGCCACGGCTGCTGCTGCTGCTCTAAACCTGTTGAGTCACGATGGAGACACAAAGTACCAGCTGCTGGTAGGATCTGCCCAGATTCCTCATTATCATCCCCTGTTCCTTATGGTTTTGTCAAATATTAACCACACGGTCTGAGATCATCCAGGCTAGGTGTTTGCTCAGTTACAGTTTTACACTTATTAACTAATTTATATCTTTGGAGAACATTTAATTTTAAATAATGTCATATTATTTGTTTCTCTAAGCTGAACTTGCATCCCCTACTCTGGATCACAGTGTTGGATTTTGATGAGGACTGAGCTTTATTCAGCAGATCTTTAGCCTATACCTCTACTCTCAGGGAAACATAACAGTTTTCTAAGCAATTCTGACAGATACTTGTCTAATTCATTCCTAGAAAATTTCAGTGAAGTCAGCCTTCTCCCTCCAGTCAAATCTATTGCAGTACTTACTCCTCTAACATTCTTGCCAATGTCCAAGGTAAATCTTTTTTTTGTTGTTGTAGTTTAAGCCCATAATTTCTTTTTGTATCTGTCAATGCCATGGAAAAAAGTGCATTCTTTCCCTCTTTCACCTAACGGTAAACTGGGGCCATGTTCCTCCTCAATCTTCTTTTTTTTTTTAACTGAGCAATTCCAGTTCTTTTGGTCTTCCATCTCATCTTCGTAGATGTCTGATTGTTTGTTCCCCATTCCTGAGGAATCAGAGTCTTGAGTAAACTTGTGTGTTGCTTAAATTGCCCCATATGGGAAGCAGCCCACCAAAGGAGGCTTTTCTGCGATAGATTGTAGTGAGAAGAGTAATTCACATGTCTTGCAAAGGACACTGCCATTCATAATCCTGGTGTGGTAGCTGCTTTTTTATTTTTTTCCTGAAAAGCTTGACATAGTTGACTCATGTATGTGATTCATCATCACTCCAAGACACTTTTCTGCAAATCTGCTGCTTCCTAAATTGTGTTTGCACAGCCAATTATTCTTGACAGTATGGTGCCTGGTCTTTTTTCTTTTGGTCTGGTTTGGTGTGTGTGTGTGTGTGTGAATGGCAGTATGTAGTTTTCTTACATTTTTTTACATTTCTTGCAAGCTGAGGAGGTCTCCTTTCCCCTCTTCCACAGGAAAAAAAATAGTAACAAATATTTTTATTATTATCATTATTTGTTTATTTATTTGCACTGTGGTCAGCATTACTGTGGTGAAGATCTGATCACTTCTGCCATGCACCTCTGTCTGTATTCCTTATAGACAAGTCTTTAGTTACAAACATTTTAAATAGTATTCCCATCACCTTCACTGCGCAACCTGGATGTGCTTAGAAGTGGAGCAGAATAAGAGAGATTTGACCATATGGCCTCTACCTCCACTTACTGTACCTGCAATGAGCCAGGGTCTGGTGAAGAAATGCTCACTGCATGGTTATTGAAAAGGGAGTTCCAAAGAGATGTTGGATTGATCACTTTTTCCCAGTAATAATTCACTAATTTTTAGTGTTGTGCTTCCCCCTGCTTTATCTTGAGGTGTGGCTCCGAGTCACAGATGTCATTGCTGAATATAATGGGAACTGTGGTTCTTGCACAGAGTGCAATGAAAACATAAAGGGTTTCCAAAACAAATCAGATGCCTGTGGATCTCCATTCTTGTGTGCATCAGTTTCTTGTCTCTAGAATGGAAATAAGTCCCATTTTTTTGAAGATAAGCAGGTTCAACTCAGAAAAGCACTCAACCACTCTTGTAATGAACACCGGAAGAAAACAAACCCACAGGAAAAAGAAATGTGCAGTTTTTTCTTCAGAAGAAGGTTTGTGCCCTGAACATAATATTTGTGCCATGAACAGCACCTATCCGTGAACAAAAAGAAAATAAATTAAGGGCAAAGCCACTTATTAAAGGGACATTGTCCTAAGCCCTAGATTAAGGACCCATTTCCTTGGAAATATAGTTGAGATTGTGTAATTGAAGCTGATACCATAATGCAATGTGTATTTAGGGGCTTTAACACTACAAGGCAATTTTAGTTCTGGCATCGCATTCGTTTGGTTCCTTGGCTTTGTGCTTCAGGCAGGATCTGTTAATGCTGTAGGCAACGATGTGTATGTCTGTGCATAGTGGAGGAGATGCTGCACTTAGTTGCCAGAAAAACTAATTTGGACTCCATTGGAGCTATGAAATGCTGCTTACCCTCTTGTATTATGGGAATATCTGGAGAGTGGGGGGAATAGTCTCAAGAAGCCCTGTGTGGTTTATTATTTTTCAGATTTTGAAAAAAAGGCAAAATGTATTGAAATGTAACCTTTGAATAACACAAAAAGAGAGAAGTGTTTTAATGCTCGTCATCCCCCTCCCTTCCCCTTCTTCCAGTTCTGGAGCCAATTTAGAGCTGGTTGAATACATTCACATGGTGAAAATGGCCAGCAAAACCCCCTGATTTTCCCTTCTCCCCAGAAATCATCTCCACTCTGGGGTCCTGCTGGTAGCTGTGGTGTGCGTCACAAGCTTGGTGGAGTCTGTTTCTCACCCACGATAGGAAATGTCTTTTTCTAAATGCAGGCTGAGGGAACATATTTTTCTCATGAGCCCTTTGTTAGCTAAGGGCTGATTAATTTGAGCTGTTGGGATCCTCTGTAACACACTGATGACTACTGAAGATGAGCAGTGTGGTATGGCTGATCTCAGCACTGGGGGAGTTGTGAGGTGAGAGGGGAGCGAAGTGAAAGGTGGGGGAGGTGAGGAAAAAGGTGTTGGGAACAATCTGAGAAAAGATGAGGAAAAAGGGAGCAGAGCACATCTGACATGTGGCTCAGGTCCCTAATGGTAGTATTGGCTAATCTAAATGTTCACTGTTGGCATGCAAAGCTGTGATCAAGCTCCTCCCTGTTTTCAGCAGGAATAGAAAGCGTAGGACAAGAACATCTCTGGACTCTGGGAGCGTCAGAACAGGAGGGGATGGTGTATACTGCTTTTTACCTTTCACAGATGGCCATGTGGTCTTCTGTAATGCCAAGAACATGTTAAATCTCACTAATCTGCTTTTGGAGTGAACTCAAAGACATTTTGATTGAGCTTGACTGGCATGGCCCTCATTCTTCCTTGAAAAGCAGTCATGTCTTAATGGCTGGGCCATACTGGGTGAACACAGCCAAGGGAGCCAGAAATGTGCAGACATGCTCTTACTATTTCAGAGGGAAACTCGCCTTCCCTTTCAGCCAGATCTTACCATTATCCTATCTGTATTTTCAGCTGTGTAATCCCTGCTGCTACGTGCGCTGGAAGTGACCATGCAGTCATCTGCTTTCACCTTCGCCAGGTTCTTTTCTCAGCTATGGTCACCCAGAAACCATCTGCCCATTCTTTATTCCTAGTCTTGATTTTCTCTAGCTCTCTTCACCTGGGTTTGTCATAGCTAAAGGGCTTGACTGTGCAAGTAGGCTTTTGAAAACAGCCTTCATAATGGTCTGAAATGTTTCAAGTGAATATTTTTTCCTTTTCACTGTGAGTGCTTATTTGCTGTGCAACGTGTAATAGGAAGTATTGATTGTGATGATCTATGTGACTCCCTGATGAACAGAGATGGTCAAAAATCTTCAAAGAAAAGCAGAAATGACATTGCTGTATTTATGGAAATATTGCCACTCTCCCAACAGCTCCACTCATGAAGTCTGGCTATGCATCATACCATACAGATGGTTGTGCAGGAGGAAGCTACCTTGTTGCTATGATGTAGTCATGTTTCCCTGTGTTTGTGTGTTGCAAGATCTTGTGGTCTCTTACTGTCTTAACCTGTGTTGCCCTGAAAAAATTGATCCTAACCACAAACCAGCCCAGGCAGCGTCCCTAATGCATGAATATGGAGAGAGATGTTCTTTGAGAAGCCACTCAACATTTCACTTCTACTCAGAAAATTCTTGGTGATCTATATTCAATGTCAAAGTTGTGATCAGCATGAAGTGTCTTCATCCAAAAGCCATTGAAACGTCATCCTAATCCTGCCAGCTGTTTGGTCTGTTATGCTGAAGAGTGACTACACAACCTGAGATTGGGTCCTGTGTTAGAATAAGAAGGTCTTTATTCCAGGAGAGGTACCATTCACATCTTCTTGCAGGAAAAATGATACCCTCATCCTGTAATGGGAACTGTTCATGAAGATGACCAAGTTGGTTTGGCACCTTCTATGAAGAGGTGAGGATGGGCTGTGTTTTTTGTGCCTCAGAAAGCCTAGATTTTTCCAGTTGGAAGCCACAGACATGTTCTCAGAACATGGTTGCCAGAACAAGCTGGAGAGAAAGTATGCTTTTAAAAACCTCTTACGGAGATGACTTCTTTCTGTTTCTACAAACATGGCCACTTCCAGCTCTCCATTGGGATCCTAGAACTGCTAAGTGGCATTTGTCCACCAGAGGGCACGTGGGCTATTTTCTCCTCCTGAGCACAAAAAAAGGGAAAGAGAAAGGTTTCCAAAACACATGCCCTTCCAAAATGGGACCTTGCACCGACTGCTTTGGCCATTGCCATTGCAGCTGGGATGTTGAGGAATGGTGCATGGACAACTGAGCTGGCAACGGTAGGGCTGTTGTGATTCTATGCCACTCTGCAGAGCCATCTCAGTGTGACGTGAGGTTCTGCTTGTATGAAGGGTTAAATGTCTTTACAGTGCCATGCCTTTATGGTTCCTTAGATTTGCATTTCAGACCCCTGTATGCACACACATATGTATATGCATACATGATATACATGTAAGTGCACATGTACACACCTACGTTTGCTCACACAAGTATCTGTATCCACACAGGCCCACTCTATAGCTTGCAAAGTAAATTAGACTTAAATGACTCTTTGGAAACAAAATAAATCAAATAGCATAATAGTACCATCTTTTTATCTCATTTGTTCCCATACAATTAGTAGTTTTACTGCCATGTTGTGACAGGTGACTGTGTTTGACCTTTGCCGCTTGGGTGGTTGGCTGGTGCTCAAACTAATGAAGACCCTTAATGGATTGGCTTTTGTGAGGCTGTGAGCGGTGGGGTTAAAGAGAAAATGGTGCCTTAGACAGAGTCCAGAGAAGATCCTTCAATTAAACCTGAAGTCTATTAGCAAAGAAATATTGAGGAGGTTGAGAGTTAGCAATGATTTAACCAGCAAGTCTTCCTTGTGAGTCGTTAAAAAAAGAAATCTCCCTGGTTATTTATTGTGGAGTGTGTGGTTGCACTCCCATCCTCTTGGGTGAGAGGGTGGAAGCACAGCCATTGGATTGGAGAGGCTGGGGCTGCAGGGCTCCTGTCCCAGGTTTTTAGGCTCTTGGCTTCCACAGAGCCAAGCTTGTCTTGGACCAAAGAGTGAGGAAAAATGAAGCAATGGCAAAAGCAAATGAAGAATGATGCTGGGGAAGATAAAACCAGATCTATGGGATATATAAGACTTTTTGGAACTTAATTGTTTTTCATGATGTAAATAAATTATAATGAAAGAAATGGAGAACAGGCAGCTTCTGGGCAATGAGTCAGAGGGCAGTGCCGAGCTGTAGAGCGTGAGTAATAAACAAGAGTGGAGGGAGCCTGCTTGGGAGCCCAGTACAGGACAGGCAGAGCCTGGCCAGAGCAGCACAAATGGAAACTACAAGGAGTGTTAGGTGCAGGGAGCCAAGGGATGACTGAGCTGGGAGAGCACTGGAAGGCCTGATTACAGCAAAGGGCCATGGGGCCATTCTCCTGCTGTGTTAGACATGTCAACAAAAATCCTGCACGTGGCAGATGCAACCTGCCTGCTGCTCCATAGGATCTCCTCCTGCCCCCAATGGCTAATGAGCTGGCTTCTGTCCCTTTCCGTTAGCTTCAGTGTCAGAATGTCAGCATTTCCCATTCCTCCCAGGCAGGCTTCCTTCCTTTTGTTTTCAAGAGTTGCTTAACTTTGAGCCTGAGTATCATCCTGCAGCAGGAGAGCTGGGGCTGCCCCTCACTGGTCCTTTAAGTGATACACTGTCCCACAGTTGAGTGTTGGGGAGGATCTGATGAGGGAAAGCATGAAGCTGATTGTGCTGAGTGAAGAGACCTGCCTTCTTACTAGTCAGCCAACAGCATCTAGCTGCTATTGGGGTATCCTAGAGATAGCTGACATAGCTGAGGCTTTCATCTCCCCACATTTCTTCTGCCTCCACGTACAATGTACTAAACCTCAAAGAATTCAGCATGTCAGCCAGGCAGAAAAAGGCTGAGACAGGACAGGAGGGAATACTGTCCTGGGTTCCTGATGTACTTCCTTTGCACTGGCCCATGATGGGCAGCACCTTGGTGACTACCTCTTTCTTCTCTTGCTTGGCCTCCACCCTTGTAGAAAAAAGCATGTAGGGAGAAAGCAGTTTGCTCTGAGCAAGTGTATTTGCTCTGTGCTTCTCCCCATTAGTTTGGGGTGATACTTTTTAAACATGCAGTATTTTTTCAGTTCTTTCTGCTCCTGCTGCTTCTTCCCAGTGCAAAGGCCTTTCCTTATGGAACCTCAAGTGCCTGTATATGGGATCAAAACTGAGCAGTCATGCTTGGGTTGGAACCACACCCAACACAACACTAAACTGAGCACTCCCCTTTAATGGGATGATGGAATACCTTTTGGAGGTAAAAAGTGAAGAAAAGTGAAAAGCAAAGACAAAAGCCAAGATGCCTCAATAGATGGGAAATTCTAATCTTTTTAGGGCCAGTGACTGTGCCCCATAGGGGTGAAGGCAATTAAATTGGAGGGAACTAGGCCCAAACTGCTTGCTGCTTACACAGAGGCAACTGTATTTGCCAGGTCTGCAACCTTTTCTGGCTATAGGAAGATCAGTGATTTCACTCCACTTCAGCTGAATCATCATATAGATTTGAAACATCTCAAGTGCGTTGTGCCCAGCTGTTCCTTTTCATGGTTCGTGCCACCTCAGTCACTCAAATAGGACTCCAGAACTGAACATCCTGCTCCAAAGGTCTTCAAACACCAAGAGCTGGACTCAAGGACTTCCTGAGTCTTCATTTGTTCTTCTTGTATGCATGTATATACGTACATACCTACCTATATCGTTCACTTCCTCCCCACGGAACAATTCCTTCCTTTCAATCACACAGTCCCTCTTTCTCTCTTTTTCTTCTCTTACTCTCAGACACGTGCCTCCCCCTCTCCTACCTCCCCCTACTTTGGGGATAATTTAACATGTTACACACTAACTTTCCAGTAATGGCACTCCGGCTTTTTGAAATTCTGCTTCCCTGTTTTATGGCTGGGCCTCTAATGGTTATCTCGCAGCCCTGCCTCTGGCAATCATGTAAGGAATAAATAGAAGCTGACACAGTAATTTACTTAAATCTTCTCCACACTTTTGCAGCATTTTCCTCCAGAGGATACCCCCGAAACAACAATTATTTGAAATGTCACGCGTTCCTGCCCCTAGGCTACCGACAAATGAACATTAAATCTATTAACAACAAAAAAAATTAAATGTTTACTTTTCTGTGAAGGTAAAGGAGAAGCTGGAGAGAGAGAGGGATGTCTCCAATAAATTTCTTCTCAATAATAAAGAGGTGTAGTTAATGTTCTCTCTAAGCAGAGTCAGCTTGAAGCCCACATCCTGTGAGGACAGAGATGTGATGCCACAGTACTGCCATGCAGCCTTGCCAAGGCAGCTCCAATAGCCTCACTTTTTCAGGCCAGGGAGCTCAGGTTTAGGTCAGTATTTTTGCACATTAAAAAAGATGTGTAGTGATCCAGAAGCTGTCAACAGGGTGGTTCCAGCTCTCAGTCCATCTGGCTTCTAGTGAGTGCTATGTGGACTGGAGTGGTGGGAGAGGAAGCATTACCCCCTTGGCAGAGAGAGGTTAAAAGTATAGCTCATCTGTGCTACAGAAAGGAAAACTGAATGTTTTGGAGCTCTGCCCCAACATCCTGTGGAAAGTCTAAGCTGGATGTGAGGCTCAGCTTCTCTTTTCTGTCTTGTGCCCTTGCCCCTCAACTTTGCTGAACATAGGGAAGCATGGGTACTGGGTGTGAGACCAAGTGCAGGTGGACTCAGACCTGCCTGTGGGCCCTGATGAAAGATGGTGAGAATATGGAAAGTCACTTGAATCTACTTGTGGTGGATGCAAATTCCCACAGGGATCTGAGCAAAACAGGCTTAGAGACCAGGCCTAAAGCACAGGGAACCATTTGCCATTCTGAGGGTGGGAAGCTCAGTCTAGAGCGGGTTAGAGGCTCACCAAGATACAGTAGCAAAACCAGAGAAAAGTATTCCAGCTGTACCCTAATTACTTCATGCTGTCTTAAAAGACTGTCCTACTGCTTGAACTTTCCAACTTATGTGTACTTTGGAAAATATTCCCTTGTCCATTTGCCCTGTGACTTTGAAATCCTTTGTCCATCTGAGTTTAAAGGAACAAAAAGGACCACACATATTTTTTTGTGAATGAACTTGTGAAGGAAAATTTCTCATCTGGTGTTGAATGCTGCAGACTCCATAGAAAAATTTGCTCCTCCATTCTACATTTTCCCTTCTTTTCAGCAGAGAAGCTTGGGTGTAGACCTCAAACATCTTGGAGAGAGTGGCACCTCTGGCATGCTGCATGAACCAATGATTGATACAGAGTGTGAGCTGAGACCTGTTTTCCACCCTTTGAAGAAGGATACATTCCTTTGTGTAAAATGGTCAGGTAAAGCATGCAGGATGTGTCTCCTTTTTTCCCAATAGGCTGGGACCCCATTTCCTTAGCACTGGCTCTGATCCTCAAAGCCAGACAGCAGGGGAGACATCCAGTAAATCTGCTTTGTTCAAGGCCCAATAGAGCTTACTGCCCATTTCTGCTCTTTGGTGTAAATGATCTCAGTCTATCTGCTAAGGTGGTCAATGATAGTGGATGTTCAGTCAGGCATCTACAATAATAGACTGCTCGTGAAGTGAGATCACTTTGAATCATTGGGAGATACTGCTCCTGGGATGGTGTCTGCTTGGGAGAAGGCCCCCAAATTAGGTCCCTGCTACACAGGCCTATTGCAGGGTAGTTTATATAGCCAGGGCATTCAGATCTGGGACAGAGTTTCTGAGTCCCATGGTTCCCCTTGATGTTTTGTTGCTACCCCTTGATGTTTTGTTGCTCCCTGTTATGATTCTTTAGGGAACATGAAGAAAGATTGTCTCCCAAGTGTGTGATATATGTGTGTCCGGAAGGAGTGAGTTTGTTCTCTACTGACAATCATGTTGACATCCAAGGGTATTTCGGAAGAGGAAACTAACCCATCCACGAAATCAGACTTTAGCTCTGAAGGAGCAGCTGCTTTAGACTTCACTCAGGCCTGGTGCAAATTCTTTGCCTATTGTCTTGCACTGCCATGACTTTGCACAGAGAGTGTGTGTGTCCTTTCTCGTCCAGAGAGAGAGAGAGAGTGGTTTGTGTAGGGCTTTTCTGGGTGTTTCCCAGAAAACAATCTATCCCTTTGATGGAAAGGGTTGTCTTCTTCCCCACTCTGGTCCAGCTAAGTGCTTGAGGTTTAATGGTGCATGAAGAGCAAGGTAGATGTTACATTCATGACTGGACAGCTCCACAACATACATACTTTGTATGGGAAACCACACAGTTAGTGATGTACAAAGCACAGGGTTCCGACTTAGTCTTAGCACAGACCTCAATGTAGATTCTGGAGTATGTCCTGCAGGAGAAGTCCAGCTCAGTATTGCAATGGACTGATTTAAATAGTTCCACTGCCAGACAAAATTCTAAGCACCATAGCATGTTTATGAGTTATCCTAGCACATAGAAACACATTTCTGTGGTCTAGTATACTGGGATGGACTCTTAGATAGCATATAGTATCAACACAAATAAGTGTCTGCCATTACAAATTGCAGGGCCTCAAATACCCATTATCCTATTGCTAAAAAGAAAATGAAAAAATAAAAGTAAAGCAGCAGGAAATTGGGAAGAGGATTCACCAGACTACTTTGCATTAAGTTTTATTAAACTCCCTCCTGTAATGTCTTCACTTTGATCTCTCCTCTGCCCAGTTTCAGATCCCAGCTCTTGATTTCCACCAAGGAAAGCATGCAGGGAAGCTGGGTGCCTGCACTTTTTTTTTAAACCTTAAACGTTCTTGTGCTCTCAATTCTGGGTAATGCTGGATCCCTTTTATCCAGCCCCTCCTCTTACCCTTTCAAGTGAAAAGAAGACTCCTGTGCTCCCCCATCAAAGTTAAAGGGAGGCTTTAGAGAGGAAGGCTCAGCACGCTGGGGCTCTTGAGCCTGTGTTTAATCTCTTTTCCCGTTCCTGTGTGCCTCTGTGGCTTCCCTGCCAGTTTCTTTGTTGCCGGGTTTCTCATTTCCTTTTATTTGTGTGTGCGGGAGGTTGCCAGGCTCACTGGAATGCAGCTGAAATCATCTTGGGGGGACGCGCCTTGTCCCCCGCCCCGGGTTATACATGACCTGCCTCATCCTGTGCTCACCCACCCCGTGGAGCTGGAGCGGGCTTGCCTGGCTGTAGGCAGGAGGTGAGCCAGGGAAGCAGCAGGGCAGGACTGGTACCCACCTTGCTGCTGCAGCTGGCTCACGCAGGGTGTGGAGGAGGAAGGAGGTCAAGAGGGAAGGGATTGCAAGGGGGCACCTTGACCTCTGGGCTGCTGTCCTGCTTGGGGAAGGATCAGAGATGTGTGCAGCTTTTAGCAGGGGAGGGGGACCTGGTCTGTTTCAGCTCCTGCCTAACCTCATGTGACTTTAGTGCTGTGACTCAACTACCACTGTAGCTGCCGTACTCCTCTAAGTGATGCTGAACTGAAGGTATGGCTTTTGTATGCTAGGATTTGCTCCCAGGAACCATACAGGTTCTATTAGGCTCCAGAGGGAGAGAGCTTGAATTGGACTCATCCACTGGGGGCTGTGAATGCTGCTCTAGAGCTTGACATGGCTCCAAAGAACTAATTGGTCTTAACAAGTGTCAACAGAGGCAGAGTTTGTGTTCATGTTACCTGCCATTCCTTCATCATGAAGGTACTTTAGTGAAGGACCCATCTCTCAGGGAACCTGTAACGGGGATGTCCTGGGTGGAATGAGACATGGCAGAAGCACAGATTCACTCGTGCAGTTTGTTTCAGCTTTTCATACATCTTGTCTCTCTCACCAGAATGGAGAGAAAGGTGACATTGCCAAGATTTTCACCCCTTTGAGGCCATATGAATGCATTTTGGCACATGGAGAGTCCTGCCTTCAGCTGGAATAGAGTTAGTTTTCTTCCTAGTATTACTGTTCATTTCTCCTGGAAGTAGTTGTGTTGAACTGTAACTCTGACAGCATGCCATGAAATCAGCGTTAACATCCTATTTGCTAGGCTGTGGAAACCAAAGAACAGGGAAAAGGATGATGAGACTGTGCCCAAGCTGGGCACCTTAGGAACTGCCACCTTTGAAATTGCTCCACAGACTCTAAAAATTCCCTGTACTCCCCTGTGGAAGCACACCACTCTCTATTCATCATTGTCTCTTGACACCAGAGGTAGCCAGCAAAGGAACAATCTCTTTCAGGTTTCCTGATCCTTGCTGATTTTCATCTGAATTCCTGGTAAAGCTTGGCAAAGGTATTGTCAGGGCTGTGAGTACATTGATAGGCCTTAATCATTCTGACAAGTTTCACCTGGGGCCTCCACATATGGGCCTGGGCTCTATTTAAGTTTGTCCCTGGGCATTCAGTCTCTCACTATGTAATATTGGAGGAGTGTCTGTGTGTGGATCAGCTGCTATGGGTCTTGTTAATCCAAACCCCAATGTGTGCAATGACTTCCCAGCTTGACCTTGGTCCTGCCTTGTTTGGCATGTGACATGCTGAAACTAGGGGTTCCTCACCAGAGGTACAGTGATGATAACAGCTTTGTCCTGGCATGGTGTCCAACAGCAAGCATATTCCTTTTTGTTTCTTCTGAAGGCCTAGTTTGGGGTGTGCAAAACCTGCAGCCTGTAGTGCTTCGGTATTTCCATGCTGTTTTCCTTTGGTCTTCATTCTCCTTGTTTCCTTTGTATCAGACACATTCTGTGGGAGAAAAGCGATCTTTCCAGGTGGTGTTTATGCAGATGCTCTCTAAGGATGCTTTGATCACAGTGCTTCAGGAGAGAAATCTGGAGAAGAATCTCAGGTCAGACTAACCCACATATTAGGTCATGTCTGTTGAAATATTGCTTTGGGTGTTTTGGTTTATTATTTTTAATGGTAGGCTTTGCCCTTTTTGTTCTGTGTTAGAAGTCTTCTAAAAATCGCACTGAAAAGGTTTCTTGGCTTGAGAAAAAATCTGTGGGAAGAAGTGAGGGCTTCACTATTTAAGAGAATTGTGGAATTGAGTGGGACACTTGCTTAGTTTCAAACCTCTACGAACATATGTACACCACAGCTAAGTTAAGACAGGTAGGTGGAGACTCCCTACTATATGTGGATATTTATGTATAAAGAGATTAATGTATGTGTTTTTAAATGTGTTTTCCCTGGCTTTTGACTTTTGGCTCAATGAGGCCTGCTAATAAGTTACCTTTGGCTTGTCCTGTATTGTAAGGGAAGAATGTGTTTTCTGGCTTCTGAAAGCCTCAACAAACCCATCATCTGTGACTGTGACTGGTTACTGCTGCACTGCACAGACCAGAACTGTTAGGCTCACAGATCCTCTGGCTATCAGCCAGCATGTCACTGCACCAGTATCTGCCAAAACTCCCTGCTGCTTTGTTCAAGGAGCATTTGTGCTGCCATTGTCTCTGTTCCCTCTGGACAGGCCCATGGGGTTGTGCAACTCTGGGTTGTGTACTATCTACCTGGGTGTAATTGGATGTAATTGTAATTTTAATTGTTGTACCTAGAACAGTCTGTCAGCACTGCAACCCCAAAACTCCTGCAGGAGACCCAGAGATTGCATCATTTACCAAGGGGAAAATTGACTGGTAAATACATTGCAGTGAGCAGGGAAGAGTGTCACTTGCTGTAAATACCCTTCTATGCTTTGTTGTGGTGCTGCTATTTCAGCCCACTGTTTAAGTATCTTTGCAGAGAGCTGTTCATACTTCAAAAATGACTCTCCTCCTTGTTCTCCGATGAAGTCAGGGTACTTCCTTACTGTACCTGGAAGTTCCTGAATCACTTTTATAGAGGATTCCTCCAATACTGCCACTACTTTTTAAAATGAAAGACATGCTTTCTTAACTGAGACATTGTGAAGGTGGCTTCTGATAAAGCTGGTGTCATATTCTTGTGTTAGAAACACTTTTATTCAAGTATTTCCCAAGCAGTTTCAGCTTTTACTAGATGTACTTTACTTTTTTTCTTATTTTATCAACCTCAAATCTTTTCATTCTTGGTTTTCTTCACCAGGATGAACTGCTATAGGATGGCAGAGCAGAAGGAAAGCACGTAATCTAACCACTCTGAATATCCCCTGCTGCTGCTTGGCATCCACGCATGCTGTGTATTGCAAGAGAAGAGCCAGACCTGGAAGCAATCTGCTGAGGGTTTCAGATTCTCTCTGTTCCTTTCTTCCAGTCCATTAGGCCAGAAAGGGAATGGCAGTCAACAAGTTTTTCATCTGGAAGTGTAGTCCTGGGATTTCCCCAGATTTTTACCCCAGCTTGAGCTGAAAACCAGTTCCCAACTATCAGTCATTCTTGGATGAACCTCTGTTCTGATTTTTCAAAGCTGATTTCCATCCCCTGTCCCCATTGTAATACCTCTTTTGCCCTCGTTCTGGATGTGGTTAGATCAGGTACCAATGCAGGTCAGGTTCTTACTCATGCTAGTCACTACTTTCTGGACACAACTTTGTCCTAATCCATGACCCAATTATGCCTTGAAAAGGGAGAAGTTTTTGCAAGGGATTGGCCTGGGCCTATTTCTGATCAATATTTTAGTGATTTTAATAATAAAATGGAAACCAATCAGAGAAGTAGCAAGCTGGAAGGAGGTTGCAAGTCTGTTGAAGAACAGGGTTGTAACTCAAAGTAGCTTGATACGCTGGAGAAATAAACTAAAATCAGGCAAGTAATATGCAGTAGATGCAAAAGGCCTGTGTGACTAAGGAATGGAGGACCTGGTGCACTGCCTAGGAGGGAGGGGAGATCTCAGATTGAGAGTCAGTAAGTTGCACTCATGCAGTAAGGAAACATTTGAGCCTGGAGTGTATCAGTGTCAGTGTCACTGCTCAGACCCAAGAGGTCTCTACAGCTCTCCGGTGTACTGCAGTGAAATCTTGTCTGGTATTGAAGGCTGCCATAGAGCTGAAAACAAGAGTCTCTGAGAAAAGGTTAAGGAACTGCTTTATGGGAATGTAGAGTAGAAGACTGTGGGTGTAAAATACTTGGTTTCCCAGTCTATAAATAAATGATACCAAGAAACAGGTAAATAACCATTTTCTGTGCCCAACTGCCAATAATCAGAAAGAGATATCCCTAGAATGGAAGGAGGTTGTGTAGTAAAAGACCTTGCTAACTCATGCAGCACAGAAGCACCAGTAGAGATTACCACACAGCTGCTGAGATTGTGGCTGGAGGTGTTTCAGAGTATGTTAGCCAAGGATGGTTTGGTTGTATCTGTCTCAACAGGGAGGTACCTGGGTTATTGTGTTGCTTTTCCCCAGCTTATGTTTATGCATTTCTCTCCATCTTTCTCATCTGCCTGAAACCTGACAGGGCAGTGAGAACTTCAAAGGAATTTGTACTTTGAGGTTTTTTCTTTTTCCCAGTGGAAAACCTCCAGAATCAATGAAAGCACATAGCAGATGCTGTGTATTCCCCCAAAAGAAAGCAAAGCCGAATAGCTATCTGATCCTAAATGCTTTGAGATTTCCTGGTTGGAAGATGATTAATTTTCAAACAACTATTACATGGCACAACAGAGACCACAACTTCTCTCCGGTGCTGGAAACTGAGGGTTAAACTGGCACCTTTGGGACAGGTATCTCCAGCAGAGGGGCAGTGCAGTATATGCATGGTGCTTCCACCAGCCACCAGCTCCTGTGTTCCAGCCCATGCCACTGGCAGCTCGGAGCTCATCCCCTCATTCTGAAGCCCTGGCATGTGCGTGGCTCGTTAGCAGCAGCCTGGCAATCAGGAGAGCCTGCTATGGCAGCAGCTGCTTTTCCAGAGCTGTCCCATGTGCAGTGCAGTGCAGGGGCTGTTTGCCAAGGTGAGGCACTCCCTGCAACTGGCTGAGATGGAGCCTGTGGGAGAGGAGGGTGGTCTTCAAATGCAACCAACTGGAGCAAACTTTGCTTCCTTGCAAAGTGCTTCCACCTTGCACTCCTGCCTGCCCTGCTAGTCACCCTGCTCCCTGATGTATATGCAGCCAAGTACCAGGAAGCAGATGGAGGAAGAGCCATCTGGCTTCTACCAAGCTCATTCCCAGGCTGGAGCTAGGGGAGCTGCTGGAACAAAGGATGGCATTGCTTGGGAGCACCTGGACTAGGAAGTTTGTGAGTACTGTAGGAGTCTTAAGCTTGCTTCTGCCAAGTTCATTGGCTTCCCAGCAGCAGGTTTGCAAAACTGCAGAGCTCATGTGTGTCCCCTAATATTTTAGCTGTGGGCTCTAGCTACTCTCCCTGTCTAGGGAACTGCTGGACTCGTGTGAACCACAGCCTGTTTTTCCCCTCCTCAGCCCACACTGCTGCCCTTGTCTGTAGGACCATATGGGCCACAGTCATGGGTAAGACTCCATTCTTTGACATGGCTACAACAGCCAGACCCTGTGGTGCCAGCTGAGACTTTACTGGCTCAGGTTCTGCTTCGTTCCAAGCTAGCTCCACAGTCAGGCTGCTTGGGCTAGTCACCAGGGAATAGGGGCTGGCAGAGATGAATAGAGGATGTGAACAGTTCCCTTGGTGCCCTTTTCCCTCAGTCTTGTTTCCCTCTCAGCAGGGGAAAGCAGTCTCTGCGTGGTCCTCTGCCGATTGCATCGGGGAAAGTCATTAAAAAGAATTAAAAAGGAAACAGAAAGAGAGGGAAGAAGGGGAAAAAAAGATTAACTGATCAGCCCCAAACAGTTACAAACTCAAACAAAAGAACAATAAGATCTTCCTTCTCAAAGCCCTGGGCGGCCCTCACCCAAGAGCAAAAAACAGCAGTGCTCCAGCGGCTTACTGGATGAAGGGAGAAATGCTTTGGCTGCATTTTTGTTAGGACATTGGTGACATCGGTTGTGGGGATGGTTGTGGAAGGTGTCATCTGATTGTTTAGGTTAAAAATTAAAAAAACCCACCAGAATTAGATTAATTGGACAAGTTTGACTCCTCCATCTGCTGAAATAGGCACCGGCTCTGAATCCTGGCTTTTGGAGAAGGAATAGTGTGTAAGATACCTGTTCTGGGGGGCAGTGTCTCTCCCACTTTGCTCTGGGAAAGCATCAGCCTCTGCTAGCAGCCACTCTAGCTAGGGAGCAAAAGAGTGGGATGGAGCTCCTGGTTCATCCTGTCCTGTTTCCCAGCATCATTTGAGCTTCAAGGCTGTGGATGCGTCTGGTCTGTGAAAACATGGTTTATAATCCAAATTCAGTGCTGCAAAGATTTTTCCCAGACTAACTGCCTAAATTTTGAGTCCATCTTGAGATGCGCTTTCAGATGGCAGCTCTTTCAGATGGCTCTTTCAGATGGCAACCACTCATTGGGTCTGAATTGTGGCTGGAAATGAGCAGTCATCTGTTAAAGGCTTGATCTTTGAATTCTGGATGAGTGCTTGCAACCTGGAGTCTGTAAAACACTACAGGATCCTCACCATCTTCACTTCCCTCAGCTGCTTCTTCAACACCAGCCTGTTCCTGCCTGAACGTATCTTTTTAGGGCTCTGGCCAAAGGCAGAAACTTTAAGATAGCAGTGAAACAATTTTTGCTGCAGTCAGAGCAGCCTGAAGGCTGGCAATGGACATGGTGATGGGAGAGTGTGGCAGAGCACTGACTCTGAAGACAGGCTGTAGAGTCTTATTCTGAAGTCCTACAGGCCACACACTTGCCTGGGTCTGACACAGTCCCTGGTTCGGGTTCCTTCTCAAACCATCACAGAAACAGCAGCATTTCCACTGGATTTATTTCTGCATGTTGCAGCTTGGCTTCAAATGAATTGGCTTTTCTCATACAAGTATTTGCCCAAAGAAAGTTCCTGAACCATTTTCCTATTAGCCCTCTTTGCTAAGAGTTTCACTGAGGTAGTTCATAGCTGCAGATGTTCCTGTGCATTGGTTACCAAGGCTTAGACTACAACTGTTAACCGTAATCCTTAAACCTAGCATGGTGGCTCTGCATGAACATCATGGATATGCCTGTTTACATCTCACCTGGCATACCACAAGCTGAGGTAGAATCTGAAGGGGTTCTGTTAACGCTGGGGAGGTTTGGATCATATACTGAAATAGGTTTAGCTGCTGTGCAAGGTATGTTTTTCCTTGGTGGTGCATTTAATAGCTTATATTAGCTAATTTACATGTATATTCTGGCCTCTACTGTATATTAATATGGCTCTCTGCATTTCTGTGCCTAAATGTATTCTGGGTGTAAATGTATCTCTTGTTAAAACTTACAGTTTTATCTTTATACAGATTACCGGTATTGGGTTGAAATGCTGCCACTTTGATGCACTTGCATCAGGCTAATCCTGTGGGAATGTCTGCTCTCCAGATATAGGTGAGGTAAGTGTATCTAGTGGTGTGTTTCTGGGGTATGTTGTGGGGGGTTGCATTGTTATGTTGTGTGCTGGGTGCATCTCCAGGGTGTTTCTGTTGGGTGTTCTAAGGCATTCACTCTGAGTGTCACCATGGGGACGAGCAGGGGGACGAAACACAATTTGTATTTCTTAGTGTTGTTTGATTGTACTCTCATAGTGCCTCAGAGTGAAGGTGCATGGTGAACAACACACCTCTGTCCTGTGTGGTTCTGTATGACAATAATACGCACACACACATGCTCTCTCCCATACGGGCACACACCCTCCAGGCTCCAGTGTGTGTAGGAGAGTGTGTGTGTGTGTGTGTGTGAATGCTATTTAAATAAAAAAGAAAGGAAGTGAATCAGGGTCGTTTCCATTTTAATTGTAAAACAGATAAGCACTAAACACTTTGAAAAAGTAAATGACTTGAGAATAATTACTATCTATTACTCTGCATCCCAGGGGGGCAGTTGGAGGAGCCCAGATGGCTACAAAAATGGGATTTAGCAGAAAATTGAAGACATTATTCACCGTAACACATTATCAATTACCTTCATATCAATTACAATAACCTTACATTAGAAGAAGGGCCAGGAGACTATCTTCAGCCCCCAGCCTGAATAGTAATTGCACTACCCCTATGGATGTTGGGTGTGTGTGCGTTAGAGAGTGGGGGGCACCACTGGGTTGTACAGGGGTTCTGGCAGCTCCCACTGCTTGTAGGGGAGAGGATAATAATAGCTCAGGGTAGTTTCCCCTCCCCTCCCTAGTCACCTCATGGAAGGTTTTTCTCTGTCCTGTTTGTGTGGTCTAATAGCTCGAAGGGCAGGTAATGTGGCCCCTTCCAAGGAATTCTGCTTGGCTTGTCATTTGGGAAGTTCAGAATCTCTGTGCAGAGACTGCTGTTCTGCACCAGCATCCTCTACTTTCATCTTCCCCCTCTCAGCCATTTCAGCCAAGCTGCTCAGTTTATGAATGAGGGCTGATATGCAATCTGAGGTCCTTTTTGTAGGACCTGTGTTTCCTGGTGTAGCAATCTGGCTCCCTCCCATCCTGTGCAGGAGGTTGGATCTGCTCCCTCTGCCAGATCCAGATGGGACACCAGCTTGTGCTTCCTGTAAACACTCACAGAGAGGTTACGCAAGGCCTTGGGTGGGATATAGAGATGAACGAGTGAAAATCAATTTTTAAAACCAAAATCTCCCCTCCTCCTTTTCTCCAGGGATGGTGGAAGGGAAGAGTAGTACCAAGTATGTACTTGGGAAGAGCAGTACCAAGGCTGCTTCAGCAGGCTGGTAGCATGAAGGTAGGTCTAAGGACATCTTGCAGCCTGTGGCTGTCTCTTGTTGTCAGCTGGGATAGCCCTTGGAGCTGCAGGTAGGTCAGTGCTTCTAACTGTAGCTGGCTAATGATGGCTTGCAATGATGCCATTCTGAAATTCCACCTCCTGGATCTGAGTTTGACCAGACTCACCCAAGAATTTACACATGCAACACCAAGATCCAAACAGGACTACAAAATCCTGCAATCCAAACTGCCACAGTGTCCAGGCCTGTGTGCAAAAGTGCACGTGGAAGACAAGCATTCAGACACATCAGGGCACTTATGAGTTAAACTATTGGTGACGCTCCCTCCAGCCTCCCCCCTTTCCCAAATATGCAGTGGAGTGTCCAGTGGGTTAGTGCAGAGAGGACTAATTGCTATTAAAAGGCTTTAATCTGGGAGATTAGTGCTGGCTCCAGGCGGTGTTTGCACACGAAGGAGACGTTTCCGATGAGATGAACTAGAATTCGTCCCTGCTGTTTTGTTGATAGAAAATCATCTTCCCCTTGGTTTTTTCTCTTTATCTCTGTCTCTCTTGCTTTCTTGCTCTCTCTGATCATTTGCTTTTGCCTCCTCCTTGAAGTTGAGCTGAGAGGTTTATTGTTTTTGAGAGCAGCAGTCCTCTTTGACCTTTGGGGTCGGTTGTCTTTGGACATAAGTAAAGGCATGCATGAACGTATGTGTAGATGTGATCAGTTTCCTGCTTCAGAGAGTCTTTCAGAAAATAGATCCTGATCAAGAGAAGTAATAATGGTATGTTTCCCATTGCTTGCTGCTGAGTCTCTTATGGGTCCCTTCCTACAACATGGATCAGCCCAGACCCCTTCTCCTGGGCAAAACCTTGATCCAGGGAGCATCAGGAAGAGGTGTTGCAGGCTGAACACCCTGCAGAAGTAATTAGTGGGAGGTAATTAAATGATTACAAATGGGAAGGTATGGAGCATTACTGGACCTCTGGCATGACCCAGGAAATGTCACTATTGACTTTGATGAACACTGGATCAAGCTCAATGGAAATTACTTTGATAACATACCAGATGTGTCCAGAGAGCCTGTCCATGAAGGAGACATGTTTGACCTGGAAGCACAGAAATCTTTGTGTTACACTGGCTGGAGGACCCAAAAGCAGAGGTGCTTATTCTGAATTCACTGTTATCAGAAATCCAAGAGAGTCTCTCAGGTCTCACTATCTAGACAAATAACCCCTGCTGCTCCTACTGTCCAGCTGGCATTTTCACAGCTTCCTCAGGACGTTAAGTGCCAATGTCCCTTTGGCAAGCACAGAGGAATAAATGGGCAGTGTTTACATATAACTTGAGTGGAAGGAACTAAAGCCATTGTATTCCAAAGAGAAGGATGTGTGAAAACTTCAGGAGGAAAGGAGGACTCAGGTAGAACCACAAAGTTGCATGGTCCTTCTGGCCTTGAAGGTGCCCAGACAAAATCTAGGAAAGAGAAATGGTAAGAAGGAACAAGTGTCCCCAAATCAATGAGGCCAATAATAAAGAGGACAGCTGGGGACAGGGGAAAATATTGGTCCAGGATCTGGGTCTTCCATGCAAAAAGTCAAGGTTTTCCAAAGAGGAAGCACCTTATTTGTAAAGTGTCATGCACCACTATTCTGTGCTCTGTCTGAACACTCTGGGCATTGCTTGTTTGCAGGATGCTGCTGGAAACTTCCATAAGATTGCACCATGATTATTTTCACCATAAGTAGGTATTTTTAGGTGGCATAAATCAGACACTGGGAACAGAGAGGGGAAAACTAAGTCATATTCCTGGGGACAGTGTGGCTTTCCAAAGGCAGCTGTGGAGCCTGTTGCTTGGGGGAGTGGTATGGTGGTGTGTTATTCTTTGTTTATTTTTTGCAGCACCTGGATCTGTTATGGAATGTCACAGCATGGTCCTCTTAGGAAAGCTTAGTTGTGGGTTGGAATTTTATGTAAAGGTATTTATTTCTTTTCTTCCCTCTCTGCCCCTGCCTGAAAATCCAAACTGTTACTGTCAGCCAGCAGGAGGGTAGACCTACTGCTCATGTAAATTGCTCTAGTTCTGTTGTTTGCCCTTGTTCTCTCAAGTTTCAAATGATACTGGTGTAACCAACATAAGGATCTGGCCTCTAGCATGTGTTTGTCCCATCTGCTGTCCAGCATGTTAATTTTCATGGAAGACACAAACTTGCACGGACTGTGATTTTAAGGAGGGGCCCTTTTGCTTTTCAAGAGCCAACTGTGAAGCCTGAGGGGCCCAGTTCTGAAAGGCAGTCAATGCCAAGATCAGGAGGAGTTGGGAACTTGGTTCCTGGCAGTTTCTGGCTTCTGGTCCAATACTGACAAGACCATAGGGAAGGAAGCATGAGTTAGACATTTATGTAAAAGTAGCAATAATGTTAAAGATTTTTTGGTAGAAACATCATTGGGGGGAAGGGCCAGGCTTGCAAAAAGGACTCAGTTGAAATAAGCCTTGAAAAATCCTCAGAGGAGTTAGGAATGGTGGGACAGGGAGTGTATTTCCACTGCAGCTGTCAACCAAAATAAAAATAATGATTTATTTTAAAAAAAGCAACAGGTAGGAGGTTTCTGTTGCTTTAGCTGATCCTCTTTATCTTTCCTAGTTCAATGGGAACAGAAATATTCCAGGTAATGGTTTAAGTGATTCTTCTTCCCACTATTGAATGCTGCAAATATTTACAATTATTAATAGCCAGACTTCTTAACACGCCCAGGGATCTCGAAAGTCTTGTGTTTTCAGTGCAAGACTGGAAAATCCTGAGATTTTCTAAATGCTCAGACATGATCTTCAAAAGGAAAAAGGAAAAAAGAAAAAAAAAATCCACACTAAAAATCATAAAAGTATTTTGAAAGCGTCCTTTAGTTGGATCCTATTTCAACTATTGTTTACTCTTGTTAATCATAGAATCATAGAAGTTTGATGCAGGCAAGTTAGCACCAGTATTAGGAACTAGTTATCCATCCAAATTTTATACACAAGTAGTTGATTACCAAAACTAAAACAATTTTCACTATCTTACACATCTGTGATATTCCTAAATTACTAATGTTTGTTAGGATACATTTCTTGATTGTTAATACTCACATGCAAGTGGCTCATTGTAGATTTAGATGGTAGTGTTAGTAGCTCTTCAGTTTTTCTTGAATGCTTCATGAAAACTACTGAGTTTCTGAAACTCTTTGCTCCTTAAAGTCAGGTAAAGCATATGACAATGTCAGCTCTGCTTTCATTTTGTTATCTTTTCAATGTTTCTATGTCCAAGGTGGGCATTAAATCAGACTAAATAGCCTGAGAAGCTCTAAGTTTTCAACCAAATAAAAAAGCTTAAAGAAGGTACTCAAGATCTATGATATTACAAAGTATTTTAATGACTGTCACTGAACCTTCTGGTTTTAGCACATATGGCACACCATTTTTTAACTCCTTATGTTGGAAATACCACCCATAGGCTTCAGGTCACTTCCGAATACCCATGGAAACCAATCTTTTATTGTATCCACCTCACTGCATTATTGGAGCCCCAGGGGTCTGCATCTAGGGCACCTGGAAGAAGTTGACCCCTTGGAGTGTGAAGAAGTGTTTGGAGCTCTCCACATGCTGAACCTCTTCAACCAGAGTATAAAACTTCCACTTGACTTCAGAGGAGTTTTGAGTTCTGTCCCACATCTGGGAGTGCAGGTGCAGTCATGTATGTGACTTGCACAAAAGTGACCTCAAAACCATAGGAACACATGTTTTTTTGGCAGGGAACTGCACAGACATTTAGAGGAAGCAGGAGAAGTGGTGAATGGTGCAGGACCAAACTGGGGACAAGAGATTTAGGAAGGACATGTGAGAGATGTGTAAAGGACCATTGCAGAAGGAAGATTCCCACAAAAGAGAGATTCTGATGCAGGCATTGGAATGGGAAAGCTCAGCGGATACAAGGCAGCAGGGAGCTCACTGAAAAACTAACCCTTTTTCTCCAAGCTGTAGGTAGCCAAGGATGGAGCTTACCTCTTCTAGTCTGCCAGTGGCTTTAGAAATTTTAAGGCAGCCTAAATTAAACCTGGCCCCTGATGGGTCTTCTGCCTTCCTAAATCAAATTAGCCAATCATGACTTTTCACTTAACTGCAATGTCTTTAATTGGATCAAAATAACAACAGGAAGCATACAAAATTACAGGAATTTACTTCGCATGAAGGACGGATCCTTGCAGCTGGGATCATCATTATCTCTAGCACAGGTTGTAGAGTTCATCAGAGGTGTAAAATCTTCATGAACAGTTCTCAATATCATGTATGAGCTTTTTCATCTTTGTTTAAGCTACAGACATCCACATAGAAAGCTATAATAGGTGTGGTGGCACAGCTTGCTGTTCCTCTGCATGTGCACTCTAGCCAGCAAAATTTGATTGCATGTAATACCTCCTTTGCACTTGGTGGTGTGAAGGGGCTTTTGGGCAAATGAAATGGCTTTGAAGGGCCTTCAAATCTTTAAAGTTGGGCACAGGCTATGCAGAACTGAGGCCTCTGAGCAGCAGTTTTACTTTGGACTGCCATTCAGAAATGCTGGAGCTGTACTGAAACACAATAGGTCCAAAATGTGTATTCTTGTCATGTTACTGGACATGGGGTAGCACCACCAGATGAGCTTTAAAAGCCAAATCCCAGTGTAGCAAGGCAACAATGACAATGCATTAGCACCAGCACAGGACTTGGCACTGACAGAGATGATCTAGCAATGCTACTAATAAGATATACAGTTCTTCTAAACAGATGTGTCATTGGGTTGCTCACTGGAATGTAGGAAAGAAAGGGTATGGCTGGCACGTGACATTTTTTGAACATGATTTGGAATGGGATTCTGGAGATCAAAACATACATAAGAGACTCCAGGTTAGTGATTTCTTTTTTCTGCTGTATTTTACTGGCTGGGGTTGGTGATGTGCAGTGAATGATGAATACAGAACCAAGCAAACCAGAATAAACAGAGAAAAAAGGTAACTCTTTTCCTGCTTTCTATACAACGTAAGGGACTTTCTATCAGAGCAAGTTTCATCACGCAAACCACACTCTATGCATGCTGATGCCACTTTCTATCCAAAAGATGCTTTGCAGCCTCAGTGAATGTTGATCTGGATTTACATGACCCAACAGGGATCAGATTTTTGCCCACTGGGAGCTGTCAATGAATGCAAAGTGTGACGTAGTGCTTATCAGGCATGCACACGAGAGACCCTGCTGCAAATCAGGAATGACTTCACTAAATCCGGTGGAGCTGAACAACCATAAATGAGCAGAATGAAGCCCACACATTATCCCAGGCTAGCATGCTATCTTTAGCAGGCCCTAATGAATTCAGCTGCAGCATGTAGTCATTAATCCCAGTGGAAAGAGCCGCTCACCATTACATGACCTGGGATTTCAAGAGTTTGCTATTAATGCACCAGTCTGCTGTCCTAATGCAGAGCTTGAGGCCTGGCGAAAAATGAGCATTACCCTGGACCCAGCCAAAATCCCAGCAAAGCTCTTGCAGCACCTTCCAGCCTGGGTAAGAAGGGCTGGTAAGAAGTGCGGAAAGGCCAGGGTAATAGATGGTACACAGGGCCCTGAAATTGTTTATGATGCAAATATGTTTAAAAGCACTGCATTGCCTCCTCTGGGAAAAGAAGCTTAAAATTGAAGTCTAATGATAACAAATGATTGTTAATGAGTTGTCTAAACATAATAGATGGAAAGAATTAAAAGCCTAGAATAAACAGGGTTTCATTAAAGCACAATAAAGAAACAACACAAATTTCATATCTTGGAATAAATGGGCCCTTGTGGTCTCACTGGGAGTGGAGGGTGCTGATGTGGGTACATGGGCTTTGGAGCTAAGTCCTCTCCTATCCAGGTGCTCTCCCTGGGTGTGGGGCTCTTGCAGCTTGGTGGCACTTGCTGGTGGGAGCAGCTTTGTGGTGGCTGCTTAGGGCTCCACTTCTCCATAGCTTATGCACATGCCTGACCTGCAGCACATGAGGAACTCACTGTTCCACCAGCACTCCTCAGGTGCTTGAAAGCAGGCGCTTGCTCAAGTGTCCTGCTTAAGCACCTCTTAGTGCTGTCAGCACTTTGAGATGGAGAGGGAGACAGGTTTTGTTCAGAGGTGTTTACAGCCCTACAGCAGCAAATATTGGTTTCAGGGTGCACAGGACCTCCTGGGGACTTTCTACTGTTCCTAAGTGAGTCTGCAAAAGTAACTGAGAAAGGCAAGTTCAAACCAGCTGTACAGCTATCTACAGACAGGTTTTAAAGTCCTTCAGATGCTGATCTTTTTTACTTTATATTTTAAGAGCCCACAGATAAAGTTGAAAATCAGTCCCCTAGAAAAGTGTGTTACTAAGAATGTGAAATTCCGCAGAGATTTCACAAATGGTTCATCAGAGTGTTAGATGCCAAGAGCACACACCATATTTCATCTCAGTGTGTGGCAGATGGCATATTGTGGATAGATTTTTAGACCAAGATTTTATTAAGGACATGTGAAGAGGTGATCGATAATTCCTTGGTGGGTTTGTTTCCTAGACTGTCTGTATTTGACATGGTGACATTATTTTTGTTATTTGTGTGGGGTGGGAAACTTTGAAATTTCAAACTTGTTTTCAGGCTTTAGAGCAGATTTCTACTTTATGTTTCATTTTAAATTATTCCTTAGATGAGAGCAGTGTTCTGCAAGGCCATTTTAGATTCTGGGAGTCTATCTTAGCTTTTAGAATTTGGCATTAAATGGAAAAAATGGGGCATTAGGCAAAACCTGAAAAGATTTTGCAAAAAGCATGTCAAGATTTCTGCAGAAAAATTGCTTAAAAAAATAATTAAAAGGTTTTTTTTTTTGTTTGTTTGTTTGTCTTTTTTTTTTTTTCCCTAGGAATTAAAAGAATAAATTTAAAGAACTCAAGACTTTGTCCTCAATCCCCCCCATTTTCTGTTTGTTGGCTTGCAGATCTTGTTTGTGTTTCAGGAAGGCCTGTATATTCAGCAGAGTGTATGTGAGAGCAGGACACTTTGCTGTGGTGATGTGTCTGCGTTTTGGAGTGTGTCCATGTCCAAGTGTAATGTACTTATCTTTATTGATGTGGTTTATGATGGGTGGATTTCAGATCTGACAGATTCTTTCTGTGCATTTGTGAAGCTGCATCAGGCTCGGCACTAGACAACCCCAGTCCTGACAGTAACCCTAGAACTTGGCTTGCTCCTGCCCCCTTCATTCATACTGATTTGTACTTTACCCCATGACTGGTTTGCCTGAACCTGCTGGGAATACTTGTGAACTGTGCAACACAAACGCAGGACAAACAAGGCTTGAAAAATCCAGGCAAAAATTAGAGCTGTGCAGTGTTGGAGCTCAGCAGCTTTCCCCTGGGAAAATGACGTTCTTGTGACACAGGGCGTCTCTCTTTTTCTTGATTAAAAATCTGAACTTTTCTTTGTAGAAGATGGTATTTGGAAGTTTCTGTTGAAACTGGAAAATGATCAAGTTTCCAGTATGGATTTAAGATGTTCTTTAAGAACAACCTAGGGAAAATATCCCTCTTCTTCTCTCCAAATCAAGAAAATCAAAGTTACAAGTAAAATGAGATTTTTGATAGGAAGAAGAATGTTTTTTAACATTTTTATTAACTAGAATTAGCACTAGTATTATTCTTGTTTCCATTTTGTTAGTATTAATACAGGTATCTGCTTGTGCACTTAGGCTTAATGTAGAACAATCTGCCTTTCTGAGGGCATTTGATCTTAGTTGTGTGTGTGAGAATTTGGGGTCCTTCTGTACCTGTGACATTGTCAGTGCTATATACAGCTGTGTAAAGGCACTGAAAAAGATGGGGTGAACCACTACCTGTGTTTGCATTGAACACTGTATGTGACCATGTGGATATGTTGTTAGTCCTTCACAGAGAGGAGGTCTGGAAGGTGACAGTCCTGCTCCTTGGCAGCTGCTGAATGACTTTCACAATGAAGTTTCTTTCCAGCACAGCAAGAGAAGAAGGAAAGCTTCCAAATGCTTCATGTGCAGCTGAATGACAACAAAATCCAGGCTGAGGGTTCATATCTGAGCCTCTTGGAACAATGGTATTCCCAAGAAAAACTTGATTCAGATGGATCCAGTTGCCCAAATAGGTCAGTTTTAATAAAATTTAGTTTAGCTGCATGAAATGTTCTGACTGGCTCTAGTGAGAGGTATCAAAATGACAGCTTGAGCTCTGGTCTGGAGAGTCTGATGCCTGGCATCATGGACAAGTAAAATCCACTCTGTGATTTCAGACACACGAATGTATGAAGCACAGGATCTACCTAGATGTCTGTGTTTATTGAGCCTGCATCCATAGGAGTGTGTCTTACTGGCTGAGCAGTGTGTGTCACACCTCAAGGGTCTGCATTTGCTTGTGTTAATCAGTCCGGGTGGGTTTGTCTGGGTATACCTGTGATATGTGTGCTTAAGCAGTGTGGGTGCAAGCAGTGTTGCTGGTTTAGTAGCTGGCAAGCAGATCTGGGAGAATCATAGAATCACAGAATGGTGTGGGAAGGGGGACTTCTTGTCCAACCCCCCTGCTCAAGCAGGGACACCCAGAGCCAGTTGCCCAGGACCATACCCAGACATCCCTGCTGGTCTTCCTGGCTGTGGTTGCAACCACAAGGAAAGTTACAAGGCTCAGTGAGGCAGCACTGGCCCTGTCAGTAAATAATTGTGCCGTTCAGGCTTTTTTTTTTTGTTTGTTTTGTTTTGGGGTTTTTGTTTTGTTTTGTTTTGTTTTGTTTTTGTTTTTGTTTTTTCCCTGGATTTGACTCCATAGAGAATCAGCCAGACTGTGCTGAGCTGGTCCCATCTGCACCCAACCTGGAGAGCAGCTTTATCTTGCCTTGTAAAACTGCAGAGCTCTGTGACAAAAGAGTTAATCTCTGCCTTTGTTTCTCTTCCTCTCTCTCTTCTCTCTTGCAGTGGGACTGAAAGGCAAGATGAGAGCAGATCCATCAGTGTCAGCTGCTTTCAGCACATCAGCACTTTTGGGGGGTTTACTGGGGACTAGCCCATCAGCAGTGCTTCCAAACTGCAAACATGCTGCAGACAGGCCCCTCCTCCTGTGCAGCAGCCAGGCTGCCTGGGGAAGGAGCTCCGGGACCCCAGTGCCACTGGCCAGGGGCTCGGTGATAAATGAATTCATGAGGCATCTCCATGGCTAGTGAAGTCCAAAGGGTAGGCCAGAGCCAAGCTCCTGGAGAGGCAGCAATGAAACCATATTAATTCCTGGGCGTGAGTCCATGTGTGTCTGTGTGTCGGTACTGTCTGAAATAATACACTTGACACAAACACACATGCTTCACTTCCAGCACATGGAGTAACACGGAAGAGGTCTGAAAGAGAGAAAATAACCTGATTGATAGGTTAATGAAGCAGTTCATAATAGCAAAGTATATTATAACCTTAGAAACAGCTTGTAAATACTCAGTTGCTTTACATGTATAAACATACTCCCATGCTTAGCTCTGTGTATATACATTTGCCAATATATGAAATGTACGCGCCTGTTTATATGTGTATCTAAAAGGTGCAGGAATGAGAAATCAATGTTCTGCAGTGAAACCAAAGAATAAATGGGAGCGCGAAAAAATCAAGCTTCATTAGCCTAGCAGCCATATATATCTCCTCACTTCTATTTTACTCCTAGGGCTAGGAGCCTTCCAAAGCAGTGGGGAGACTTAGGAACCCACATCTCACTGACTTGCACTCCCAAGCCCTCTTCTACTCTTGAAAACTCCACCTGTGGGCTGCTTTTGTTTTTCTTTTACCTTTATTTATTTGGTTTTTTGAATCTCAGGGTCTTGGGCTTCAGCCCAGCTCATAAGGCTGGGAAGTCACATTAGCCAGAGGAGAGCAGAGTTTGAACCCATATCTAATCCAGGAGTTTGACTAATTCCTCATTGCTTTGGTATGTCACTCTTTGAAAAGCTTAGATATATTATTTGCTAGGCAGATATTTGGATGTCTTTGTTTCCTTCTGTATTGTGTATATTCATGGGAATTTCCCAATGTACTCTGGACTGGGGCAATGACTTACACAACAATACTTTCTCTCTTTTGTGGGACCTATTGGCAAATATAAATAGTGACATACTGAGCTCTTGTGGATGGACGACAGCCCCAGGAGCTGAAAAATGAAGTTAAGCATGACTTTTATCTTTAAAGGGCTTTTAGCTTTTCATGACTCTGCTTTTACTTGTAAGCCTTAATTTTACAGTAAGATAATTCCCCTGAGTTCTTTTCCTAGCTTCTCTTAGAGAAAAGAAGAAGATTAAGAGATTTCTCATACACACAAAGGAGTGTGTAATTTGCCAATTCCCAGTAAAAGCCAAGCAGTATTTCTAAGTGTCATGACTGCAGATGAAAAAATTCAAAGATCCAAGTGTACTGGGAAGGATTGGAACCAGCAGGTTGATAGAACCCAACCTACACAATGGAAAGTTGACTTTATCACTTTGAAGTTTGGCTCAGACTTAAACTCTTATGAAACTCCTCAGCAAATTCCTGTTTAAGAGTGTACAGTCAAGTCCCTGGCCTCAGTTCTTCTCAAAAGAGTTGTGCGAGTATTATCTTCCTTGATGTGAATCCCAAGCTGAAAGCACTTAAGAGGTGGGATATGTGCAGAGACTGCTAATGTGACATATATGGCAATGTGCAAGGAGCATAGATACACATATGTATCCTGGGCAGTGTGCAAGTGACCATATCTGCAAGTGTCTAGCCACATATGCTTGTGTTTTTCTACAACTGTAAGGGAACCTTTTATTATAAGGCAACTAGCACTGTCTTGGTCTAGCTCTTGACCAGAGTTCTTGATGAGCCTGTGATCTGAGGAACTTACAGGCAAAACAGTCAAGCCAAGTGTTTCTGTGTTAGTCTTAAAGCTGTGGAACAGAGGTGACTTGTCCCTGATCAGATGCAAAGCTGAAGGCAGAGCTGGGAATAGGGCTCCGATGTCCAGCATGGTAAGATCATTCTTTCCATTTCTGTCAAGACTGGTCAATTATGCTAAAGCAACACTGGCTGAACATTTGCATGAAAGCAAACAGATATACATCTGAGCCTCTAGGAGCATCATAGCTTTGTAACCAGGAATCCTCTGGCAATTTGAGCCACTGTCTAAGAAAACTGTTCTGCCTAGTATCCTGTCTTTCTCTAAGCTCCCCCTTTCTCGGTCCCCTAGGATTAGGATCTGTAGTTGCTCTCCACAAACATATTAACCCTTCTATGTAAGACGGAGGAGAACAAGTTAACTTAAGCCAGGATAGGAGACTGGGGGTGACAGAAGTTTTATCTGTAGCCTGGAGAATTGGTGTCCTTGCATCATGGACTTGTCCTTAATTCTCTACCAGGGAGGACTGTCAGGTTTCAGCTGACTTGTGGAATTCTCTCCCTGCCCCAGAGACAAGAGTTGGGGGTGGGAGTTAGGGGGCAATTACTTTCATGTGGGAGGAGTAGGTGAGTGATGGGAGCTGGCAAGGTCTCTCTGTCTTTGATGGTAAGGAGGAGAAGGCTATGCACAGTAGTTCAGCTGTCTTCTACCAGCCAGCCAGATCCGGGAGGCCTTCCCAATCAGAGCAGCAAGCTCAGCTTTGCTGCTGTCAGCACTGCTGAGAGCAGAAGTTGGGGATGGGTGAATCCAAATATCCAGATCGCATGGATATTGACTGGAAATGTTCCACCATATCCGGGTGGCTGCCTTTGTGTGATATTCATGCGTGTCAGAAAATTAATTATTCCATTCAGCAGCCTCTCTGAGCAGGCAGGATTACCTCTCAATACCTGGAGCTCCTCCTGGGGGTGGTGTGTGTTTGTAAGCACACCTCTCTGCATGCCTGTTTACTGAGAGGGTGTGTGTGTGGTGGACATAGACATGTACAGACAGCAAGAGATTGTATATTACTGTAGGCACAGAGAAGGAGTCACATGAATGACGCAGAAATAGGAAAGATGCCTTGCTCTGTGCATCTGTGAGAGAGGGTGTCCTTGGGGATACTTTCTGCATACCAGAGAGAGGGGTATTTTCCTCCAGATAAGGTTAGCTGTGTGCGGGAGGAGAGGGTGTAGGTAGGTGGCCATGCATTCCTTGTCTTTGCCCTTATGTGTATAAGAAACACACACATAGTCTAGGCTGTGTCCCCATGGTTTTTAGAGCTGCCTTCAGAAAGGCTGATGTGTCTGATGCAAGCCTAAATCTGCCCATGGTTTCCTGTGTACTTGTGCTGAGAACAGGTGAAAAAGTTCATGTGTACACACTGATTATTGAAACACTGCATATGTGTTGAAAAATCTGGGGTCAGCTGATATTGCAATAGTACCTGTCATTTTGGATGCATTTGATTTTGACTATGGCCCTCCTTAACACCGCTCCAGCTCTTGTCTTCCTGCTTTTGCAGCTGATCAGTCCCATGTACTTCGGTGGGTAACTTACATCTTCAAGTGAGCAGAATCAGGTCTGGTGATAATTTAAAAGTAAAATCATTTCACTGGAGTCTGAAAGCTTTCCTGGGATCCTCTAACTCACAGGAGTCCTTATCTCATGTGGGGCAGCATGGTCTGTACTTGTGCTGGGGTTGGGGTTTTCCAACTGCAGCAGCAGCAGAGAGTGATCTTCCCTAGAAAGCAAAGCAACCTAATTGTGGCTTCACTCTGAGAGCACCCTGATTGGCTCTGCCAGGCAGCACAGCACTGAGTTTCAGGCTTGGGGTATTCTTGGAAATTTGTATTATTAATTGAGAGCTTATTAATGGCAAACACAGGATGACATTTTACATGGTTTAGTTATGTTCTGAGTCATTGGTACAATGCAGCCTCAGCCACAAGGCAAGGAAGCTCCTGCCGTAACTGATAGGAGAAGGAATAACAGCTCAGCTCCCACTAAGTGATCCTGCGGTGACAGGAACAGCCCTTGCAAATGTCTGATCAACTCCAATCTGGTGGTCGCTCATCCTGGGGTTAAGAAGTCTCAGAGGAAAGCAGACTTACTCACAGAGGTAATAACCATTCTGGTTTATTAGCAGTGGGCTAGGAGAGGCACTCCTGTAAGCCACAGCCAAACATCTGCAGACTCTTTTGTCTGGGAGGAAACACAGGCTGTACAAAACCCCTGGCTATCTCCATCAATCCTCCTAGTCCCCTCTTCTCTGCTGCTACACGTGCATCACAGAATCACAGAATCCTAAGGGTTGGAAGGGACCTCAAAAGATCATCTAGTCTAACCCCCCTGCGAGAGCAGGGTAACCTAAATTACATCACACAGGAACTTGTCCAGGCATCCATCCCATCCTTTCTGCCAGAGCTCCCTGGGTCTTTCCCAGGCACATTGAGGACATTTGAACTTAGTGTTGTCACAGGTGGCATTTGCTTGTGTTGCTGAGGTTCCTCAAGGAGGCACTCATTCTTCATAAGCTCTGCTTTGGTCCTCAGAAAGAGACTTCCTGCCAAAGCTTGGCCTTAGGTTGGGAAATCCACCCTGTGTGACAGAAGGAGTAAGGGAGATGATGGTGGGAAGCCACGCACCATCTGGGTTTGTAGAAACAGCAGTGCATATCCCCCTTCACAAGGCAAAGCTCACATGTAGGTGCCAAGTAGACTATTCTTTGTCTGAGGCTTATGGAGCTAAGCGTCCGCACAGACTGATGAGAACTTCCCTTGAGGACCTCCACAGATCTGTTAGATCTATAGGTGTCTGGGACGCAGATGGTCTGTCACCCATAATAGTCAGTGCTGCAGTTCCACTCTGCAGCTATTAGCTTCATCAATGGCTGAGGATGGGTACAAATTCTTTACAGCAACTGCTGAGAGCTGTATAAGGGAACACAGACAGCAGAGCTCCTCTGCATTCCCTAGTTGGCAGCGGAATTATTTCCATAAAGGCATTGCAGGCTCTGGGAGGAGATTATAGGCCAAGCACTTAAACTCTTCCTCCCTGGATTAGCAAGAGCCCCACAGCTGTGGATTATCTGATGCCAGCAAATAAACCAGATGGACGACATGGATGGAGGTAGGCCAAGCTGGGATGGAAAGCACAGTGTGCCCTCCTGTCTTAATAGGCTTCTGGAAGATGAAGTAGCACAAGCTGGAAAGCACCTTCAGCTGCAAAGCTCCCTGTATTGAGGTAAAGGGAAATGGGATCTGCTGGTTTTTGTGAGGCTTCAGCTGTAGTGGGTGGAATCTCCTCTGATGCTGCAAGAAGAGCCCTGGGTACTTACAGGAATGTGCAATGTTTCCAGGCTCCACTGGAGAACAGAATCCAGATCTGCAGCTGTAGAGAGTAGTGGGCTTGGGAATTAAAATCCAGCATTCATAGGGAGAGGTATCATGGATTGCATGCATACTAGAGGATATGACTGCTGTTGCCAGTTCTGGTTAGCAGGTTGCAGGAAGCTGAAGCCCACCCAGTCTGCAAAGGACGATGATGGGTCAGTGCTGCTGGGCAATGTATGCTGCTTTTCCAAAGGGCCAGCCTTGTCTGTTCCTCCAGCACTTTATGGCTAAGATCTGTTACCTGGGTGATGGCAAGGCCTAGACCTTGGATCAGACTCTCACTGTGCTAGATGCTGTATATGCAGGTCCATTGAGCTTCATGTCCAAAAAGAGCTTTTTTCTCATGATTAACAGGACATCATTTTATGGATGGGCTGTCACAAAAGGCTGTGAGAAAACTACAAGTGCTTCACCACCTGTCCACGATCCCCAGAATCTGTCTTCCTTCAAAACCCAAGGTAAGGTAACCTATCCTTGTCTCTGCATCTCCCCATTGACCATTTAGGCACCCAAGCTTAGTACTCTCAAATAACAAGTGATTTAAATGACTCACAGATCTCTTGAGTTTGGAGGGTACAGAAAATTCCACAGGACTTTGTAAGAATAAAAGACCTGCCTGCAATGACACAAGGAGTCCATATCAGTGCTGAGAACTTAATTTGTCTCTGCCCTAGTCTTATGCCTTAGCCCCATGACTGGCTTTTCCCAACAGACTAGCTGGGACATTTCAAAAGGTAGGGGCAGTGTGTCCAACACTAGGGTATGCCTGCAGCGTGCTTTGGGGTACTTTGAGTTGGGGTATTCCAGCTTTACTAGGAGATGAGTCTCTTGCCACTATGAAACACGGATTGCCAGAGTCTGCCTCAAAATAAAGGCCTGAACCTCAGTTCAGTGCCTCTTCAAGCCAGGCCAAGCTGCCTGCAAGTCTGTTTTGGAAGGGATTACTGAACACTCCCCTCAGTGTGCTGGAAAATCACCACTGCTGGTAACAGGTACTGTCCAGACACTTCACATAGCGTTTATGGGGTTCAGTGTGGAGAGGTGGATCCAGGATGCGCTTGCCAGGCTCTTTACGGCTGTGGGGGAGCATGCCCTTTCTAGGTGTGATCCTCACCACTGTTGTTTGTCCTTCTTTCTCTATTCTGCCATCCCCGAAGCAGCCTGGATTGGTTATAGCCCACATGTTACAGTGGCCAACCTGCAAAGAGAGAGCCAGAAAAAGTTGATGTGGAGTTCTGGTCTACTCCCAGGATGCATTTGGGCTGCAGCCCATAATGATATGTATAATTGCAAAGGCCTGCCAAAAAAAGCAGGCTGGATTTAATTGAGTCAACACACTGCTATTAATAATAAAATGGCAGAGACTTTGCTATTAATCACTTGTGCTGGCTTTATCACAGGCAGTCTCGGCTATCTGGCTACCAAACAAGACCTTTAAAAAAAAATGGTGCAGTAGAAAACTTACTAGTGGGAATACACCTGCTAACAAAATAAACCTTGTAAACAAAATGTTCCTTGCAGAATAATGCACTTTCTGAAGGGGAAGTCTATCTGAGAGGCAAATGGGATTATGTCAAATGCCTGTGTCCTGCAGCAAAGTCCTCCTTTATAGGAATAGATCACTGGAGGATGCACTTAGCAACTGGTGCATCTTTGGAAAAGGTTATGCTTGATAAAGGACTTTGTATGGGGTGGGAATTCAGGGAGAAATTAATCCTCCAAAGAGAAATGTGATTGCTGCAGGAATATGGCACAGCCCAGGGAGGACTGCATCTGTTACTAGTAAATGGAAAATGCACTGTCTATTGAGGTACTGAACAAAAAGGGAAATGCAAAATAAATACCCAGCATGACACTTACATTGCAGCTCTCCTTGAGGAGGACTGCAAAGACTGTGTTATGTTGGGATGGATGGCTGGATGTGGAGCTCTGTACCTCAAAGTGCATGCTGCTAGTACTGCCTGCGACACCATGGAAGGAGTAGGGTTTGGTCTTCTGAGGGGCCACTGTGACCCAGGAGTGTTCTCTTTCCTTTGATGTGACTTGGCCATGCCACAAGGAAGGGGTTGAATGGGGCTCTAGCCCTTTCACACATGCACTGTGTTTGCTTACATTTAGCTGCCCATGTTCCCTGTAGCCTTCTTGATGTACTGCACCCCAGTGCCAGGGGTTGGTACTGTTTTCTTATGGCAGTGCAGTAAAAGCATGCTGCATTTTTAAACACTCCCCCAGCCAAGGTTGTTACCTTAGCAAACATGGTAATGGCAGTTTTCACTTTTTCATCTGAGTAGAGCTGCTTGCTATGACTACATCTGGGAAGTGACCATTTAGAAAAAAGGTCTGAAACCCAGGCGGAAGCAAATAGGCTTGAAAAATGTGCCTCTGAGCAGGGAATGTGACGTGTCTATAGGCAAAGCCAAAGGATATAGAGCAGGTAGAGAAACAAACAAAACAAATACATTAGGTGATTTTAGTGGAAGAGGTTGTGAAGCTTAAAAAAAATTACTGGCAGATGGTTGGAAGGGGAGAATCTGCTGCCTTCCACATCTGAGGATACCAAAGGAATGGATCTTTTATTCTCTTGAAAGTTTTCCTGCACAAAGGGATAAATTTTGTGTGCACCAATGCAAAAAATCTGTGTGCGTCTTTCACCAAATAGTCAAACTGAGTAAATGATTTAATAGGTTAAAAGACCTTTCTCTCTGCTATGAATTAACAAGGTCCATAAATGAGTGCAAATGTTATCCCTCAGGAAGAAAGAGAAAAAAAAAAAGACAAGAGAGAAAGCAAGAACGAAAAAAAAAAACACCTAGAAAAAAAAATTATCCACTTCCTGCTGTTTTCCTTTCCTCCCCATAAAGTGAGTGTCTTATCCTCAGAGAAATTCACTTCATTGTTAGAAATAGCCGAAATTGGCTTGCAACTAGTAAAGATGCCAAGAATTTGCACCTTGCTCTGTGACCTAAAGCAAAAATGACATGAACATTGACAAATTTGACAAGGAAATTTGTGCAAAAAACAACTTCTATTTGGCTAGCCAAGCAGCAAATATGTCGGATGATATGCTTTATTAAGCAATCCATTTTTCAGCAATAGCTGCACCATCTGCAAAGGTTAGTGTGCATCAGGCTTTCCACAGAATTTCATCTGCGTCTGCAGCTAGGTGCAACACACGACCACATTTTTCATGTACATACAATTTTGGATGCAAATAGAATACTTGATGAAAGAGGTGACCTTCCGGACTGACTTCCCCCATGCAGTAAAGTCACAGGCACAGAAGCAGCTGAGAGAAACATATCTCTGCCTGGAGGGAGGAGGGGGGAGTGGAAGAGAAGAAGGAGGGGGAAAGGGAGAAATAGAAAGAGGAGAAAACTTCAGGAAAAAGTGTTTCCCAAAGAAAGGTTTTGGCACATCGCATAGCAGAGGCTCCGCACCTGCACCAGTCCAAGGGGAACATAAACAGTTCTGTTGGGTCGTTGCAGTTTTCTTCTGGATGGTATCCATCTCTCCATCTTCTAGTTTTTCTCTTGTTAACTTGTGTAGTTCCTGCTACTACACTATCTAAATATCCTTGTCTTTCATTGCTTCCTCTATTATGGTTTGCATTCCAGACTTGCAATTTCTTAGGGATGGGCCATTTGCCTTTTTGCTACTACTGCCCCTACTTGGGGCTGCTGGATCTCCTTCTAAACATTCTTGTCTGCATGGGATGTATTTTCTAAACCCAAGAAGGGAAATCATTGCTTTCAAATATTATTTGGACAAATCCATTTTCGGTTTTTTTTGTTCTATTTTTTTTTTTCCTTAAAGGCATGATGGTCCCACCTCTGTATTTTCCTGTATTGTTTTCTAGTGGATAAGTATGGTCCTTTTGTGTCCTGCCTGCCCTACATTAGGTGGAATCAGCTTTTCTCTAGTCCCCAGTCTTCTTCCCCAAGTGTATGCTGTACGCATGGCTCCCTACGCCTCATTGGTGGTTGCTGGTTATAAATTCATGTTCTCAATCCCTACTCTGCTTAGCTGAAGTTGGATGCCATCCCAGTGCCTTGCAACTGTCCCTGGTCCAGTGGAAAGTTTAATCTGCCAGTTCATGGCGTGTTATCCTATGGGGAGAGTTCAGTTCAGTGCGGCTCCACACTGCACAGAGAGAAGCTCATTAGCAGGACATGGTAGTGTCTGATGACACTGTGGTCCAAGAAGGCCTCATTAGGCACAAAATGTTTTCTGCAGCTCTCTGAGATTTCCTAGTAACTTAAGGAATTCAGACATGGTTACAGTGGGGGCACAGATGAAATGGGGAACAGAGATGTGCTCTCCAAGGGCCATCTCCCCTGTGTGCCTTTTTGAGGAGCAGGTATCAGATGAAGCCTTTGACTCTTTTTACATAGCCTTGGATGCTAGCTGCAAAGCTGCAGGTGGGACTGGCTGGGCCTGCCAGGCACACTCTTCCCTGCCTGGCTGCTAAGTGGTGTTAAGTGATGAATGTTAAATTTAACAAGGGGACTTACAGATTTACGTAAGGATTTTACTGCCTGCCAGGTATAAATGATGGAACAGCTTTGATCTTTAGGGGGATCAGCACTCGAAGTGATTTAAACTAAAGTTAATAAAACTGCTTAAAACTGTACTCTGTAGTCCCACAGGCTGAAGGAGCCCTGGTGGTCACTTGACTGCTCTAAGTAAAAATTGTTCATATTTATGAGGGAGATCAAATCCCACTGGTGTTAACTGTGTTTCTAGCTGAATAATAAATGGTATCTTCCAAGAGTTCTGCAAGTCCTTCCCTGTGTGTGCTGCAGGTCCCACAACCTGCTGGAGCTACCAAGCTATTGCCCACAGATGCCAAAGAAGTTGGACTCTTGGTATTTCCATGGGCTTTTCTCATTCTTTTATCACTTCATAATCTCTAACCCAGGTCTGAAACCTTTGCTCTTTCATAGCATGTCACAAACTAGTGCTGTGATTTTTTTATTTGCCATGAAACAGGACTTTTGGTGTGTTTTAACTTTGGAATTTGCTGGCCAGCAGGGACAAGTAAATGCCATAAACATCAAAATTTCATTGGCTTCATGGTGGACTTTGCCATGAGTGACCTTTAGAAAGGGGACGTTGCATTGCAGTTTTCGTGACTGGTCCTGTAGTGTCTTCTTTCTTTGCAAGGCATATTGAGAAAGTTCTCCACAAAGGTGAAAATTTTAATTTCTAATGGTGGGTCTATTTTTCTTTCCCAGGAATCTCAGCTGTCCCTATGGTATTTCCTTTGTGCATTTCCATAGTGTCCCAAGATGAAACAGTGTGAGCTGCAGTGGGCAAGGTGCTCGGACACTGGTGCAAACAGCACTTGTGTAACCTGTGCTGATTCAGGTGAAGAAGTGGCTGTTTAGTAACTATGAGAGAAGGAGATGGGATTTACTGGCACCCCTGTATCAGCCCAGCTCATTAGGTTTACAAGTGAGACCAAATGCCATCATTTAATGTGTTCACAGCTATGAAGCAAACAGGTTTCATGCCAGGGGGTTGTACTGTCAACTGAAGTCACTGGCTCTCCCTCCAGACACACACAAATGAAAGTCATCTTGCTATTGCTATAGGGTTTTCTAAATCTCCTGCCATTTCCTAGAAACTATTTAACAACTACTAGAATGCCTTCTGTCTGCTTGGTAACAAAACAAGTAGCCTTTCATGGGCCTCTCTAGAAATCGATGATTGGCAGCCACTGAAATTGAATTAGCAGTAACTCAGCACTTGTAGAAAAAATACTTTCTTGTTTTTTATTTCAGCCCAGTGCACTGTTAGTGATGAAACTCCTCAGCGCAATGATTTGATGAGGCTGTGATTTTGGAAGGATACAGAAAGAGATGGGCTGTTTCAGGTGGATCACGAGGAAATCCTGGTTTATAAAGGTACAGTCAAGTCTGGGGTGGGATTTGTTCTGCAGAGGAGCCAGCTGGAAACTGACAGTGACCAGGAGGAAGTTGCATGAAAATCCTGTTTCTTGTACCTTGTTACATAATTACCTCTTGCAGAGTTTGGGGTTCTTTTTGAATTACAGTCACTGCTGGAGACAGGTTATGGGCTTAGGCAGACCACTGCCTGGACAGCCTGGTATTTCCTGCATTCTTACTTCCATGGATCCTCTAATAGCTCAGCTGCCTGGCTTTGTCCTGCTATTGTGTTTCACTGCAAGGATGGTCTGTGATTGTCATGGGATTTCTGCTAGACAGCTAGACAGCTTCTGGTGGTATTTTCAGAGCCCCCTGATATTCTCCTCACACTCCTGTAGTGTTTTCTAAATCCCCTGGGGGCTGAGGGTCACCTCTCACTTTACATGGGATAAATTGATAATGACACAATGAAATCACTCATGATGAAATGGCTCCATTTTTATGACAATGAGAGGGGATTTTGGATCCATGTTTCTGTTGTGGTGTCTCAGGAGCCACCCTTACACCACAGTGGTGCTTTGGCAAAGACTTCCAGTGGTGTTTCGAAGTCTCCTATCCCATCCCATAAACTTGACACTAGATTCAGCAGACTGTGTTCAGAGGTTTGCGGTGTGTTTCCAGAAAAGTTCTCCACACTGTGTCTTGTAGCAGCCCGTCCGTTTGCTGTGGTTGGATTCTTGTGGGGCCACAACTGTTGTGTTAGAGAATGAGGAAAGTGATACGCATACTAGATGATCAACTGTGGCTGGAATTTGTTCCTCACCCACTGGTCAGTGTGGGTGAAGAAGTAGTTTGGGAAGCATCACACGATTTATGGTTATTTGCCTGTGGCTCCTAATGGTTGTTTTTCCTCTTACTGTCTCATCTGACTAAGGTGTAGTTTCCAGTAGCTTACTTACTCCCTTGGAAAAGATGCTGTATGTCCCTGGAAGTCTGGGGAAATAAGGCACATCATGCTCTGAGACTCCTCTGAGCCTGAACCTCTGCTCTCAGCTTATTTCTTCTGCCTGGTATCTTGCCCATGCTGCAGTGTGGAGTAGAGCACTAAAGTACTCAGGCAAGATAAATCAATGGGTGTCTGCTGATTTATGCCACTGGAAGATTGGTCCCAGGTCAGATAGAG
>NDXB01022600.1:137314-155954 GCA_002631895.1 Agapornis roseicollis
TGGGTGCTGTGTTGGGAACCAATGGGTTGTGCTGAGTTGGAGGAGGTCAGTGCTGTGCCTAACAAGAGAGCACTGGCACAAGGTGAGATCATGGAGGAATGAGTCTCAAGCGCAGTACCATGGCCAAAATTACTTGTATTTCCCAGTTGTTGATCTGGGACCTTTAGCCACCGAGAATCTGAACCACTTACTCTAGACTACCTGGTTGTGGCTTTGCTTTTAGGATCATACTTGCCCACCTCCCTCAGAAATCTGCCTATTTTACAAAGAGATCAGTACAAGCAGAGGAACAAGCAGGCTCAGCTGAGCCAGAAATAAGACCCAGGCTTGCTAGGCTGTATTTTCTAGAAGTATGTAGATCTCCATGACTCCAGCAGGGAGGTCCTCTTCTGGTGGTCTGCTGATGCACATGTCTGTAGTCCGTAAATGAATCTGAAATGTAGAAGCCTGCTTAATGTCAGCCAATGAACAGCAGTAGGACTTGAGGTCACAGACTTTCTTTATCACTGACTCATGGTTGGTTTTGAATGTGGATCCCACAGCTGAAATGTTTCTGGTGCCATCACCAGCCACCTGATTATAGTTCTTGATCCTGTGGTTAAATATGGGCAGACAAATTTCTGGTCCACCTCAGTGCACAACAGTGTCTCTTTGGTTTTTGCATTCATTTCCCAAGAGTGAATAAATCATTTCTAAGTACCCGTTCCCAGGGAAGAAGTTGATTTCTTCCTACTATGTCCATGATGAACAAGGATACTCACATTATTTCTTATTATTTGGGTGCACACAATGTGCACTTCACTTTGAAGCATGAAAGTATTATTTATCTTTTGCTACTCTTAAGGAGTGGCTACACACAATGCACATTGTGGGCATTGTTGCCTGTTTAATGTTCAAACAAAACCCAAATGTTAGGTTTTTTGTGTTACAGTGCTGTGCTGATGTGCCTGCTGGGACGGGGGGGGTCCCTTGTGTTGGATGTGGTGTATGCACATACAGAGCACACAGGGGTCGTGGCTCTGAGCAGCCTCACTCAGAGCAGTGAGGCTCAGGGGGCCACCCTGTGCTTTTACTGTGGAGGCTGTTTATTTAATTTGCCCAAGATCTTTGGAAAACTCTGGTAAAGCTCAGAACGGAATCTCCGAAGCTCTAATTCTGTGGCATCCTCACCAGATCCCTCTTCTTTTATGCAGGTCAGACAGTTGCTGTGTGCCATGGAGTGACTGCAGCTCATCTATATTTTAACATCTTTGTTGGCCATGGTGAGGTAAGCACAGCACACAGGTGCTTGGAGGTAACTGCACAGGGATAGCCAGGTCACCGGACAGCGAGGGTGCTTGGGCAGGAGCTGTGATAACTAAGACAGGGCAGCAGCAGAGATTCTTGTGTGTCTCCTGTGGAAGGGCCTTTCCACTCTGCTGGGGAGGGAGGACTTGTCCCTGTAGCTGCAGAGCAAGGAGAGCCATGGGGGAGCAGGCATGGAGCTGGGTGCTCTTCCCCACCTCCCCTTCCAGGCCAGGCTTTGTGGAAAGGGCTCTGCAGGTCCCATGTTCATCTGAACATAGCACCACAGCAATTTTAGTGCAACTGTGACTGGGGGGTTTGTGACTGTTGTCACTGTAATTATCTGTCTGGTCAATAAAATGAAGGGTACTAAACCCCGGCAGTTTGGGGGAATGAAGACTGACTTAATTACAGCAACCAAATCTCTCACATCTCTCCCGTCCACTGAAACACCAGCCCACCTTCATGTGCTGCCCTTTAACAGAGCTGCCTATCATGCATCTAAACAAACAAGTAAGGAAGACAGAGGAGAGATTGTTTGTCAGGGATGTGTCTTTGCGAGGGAGGAGTAGCAATATCTGCAGGAGGGACTGAGGTGAAACCCAACATCAAAGGTAAGAGGCTGTCAGCACATTTAACTTTACAGAAACCCTTCTAATAAAAAAAGAATGACCTCGTTACTACGGACACCAACAGTTCCCAGGGGAACACTGGGAGACTGCTGCCTGCACTTTTAATATTCGCTTTACAAACAAATGGGAAACCTTGAAATAATTTTGGTGTTGTTCTTGGCAAGTTGTTACAATGTTGTGTCCTTATAAAAATCATTTCAGGATTTATGTAGTGTGAGTTTACTTTTCATCTGCTGCTTTTCCTTGCTATCAATCTCCCTCCCTCTGACTGCCTGAGTCTCTGTGGGAAAAGATCAGGATGCCCAATGAGTGAGGCGCTGGCCATGCCAGGAGGTTCAGCAGGAGGCACTGTTAGGCTTGGCTTTGACTGCTGAGAGAGGACTAATTTCTGAAGGAGATGCTCTAAAGCTGTGCCTGGACCTGGGCCACAGCCAGCAAGCAAAGTCGCATCAGGAGACCGTGCCTGGGTGAAGGGTAGACAGAGCTCTGAGCTGGCTGTGGCACTGGGGCAGGGCTGTGGAGGGGACAGTGGGGCTGGTGGAGGCTAGCAGGATCCTGGCTGCTGCAACCCTGCAGGCAGCCTGGTGTGAAGCTGTGTGGGGGTGCAGGGTGGGCCACTTCCAAGCTTTTCTCCTCTCAGCTTCTCCCAGCAGGAGTCACCACAGGCAACAATGCCAGGAAAGCTAGCATGGAGCAAATCTGTGTCTCTTCCAAGCCCCTGTGAAAGAGTGACGGAGACAGAGAATATGTTGCTGAAACCAAAAGAATACTTGCAAAGTGTAAGGCTGTTCAGTCAGCCAAATACGTCTGCAAATTACACGAGCAGTCTCTTTTCACAGCCTAGGCTTTCTCCCCAAGTTACCACAGTTTCAGTGACCAGAAATCTTCCCAAATATTTCCTTGGTGTCACATTTCCTGTGTGGCACCTGAGGGAGGTTTGCCGGAATGGTTTCATTGACTCTTAGTGGGAGAAAGTGCTCTGTACTGGAAATAAGCCCTTACAGCTGACTCCTCAAGCTATTCAGTAGCAGTCCACAAACTTTCACCCACACTTCAGCTAGTGTGCAGCCTGGGGGGTACCCCTTCCTCTGCTAGCATCTGCACACATGGATATGCAGCATCAGGCACACCCCAACACACCCATGAAAATAGAAATGTGCATATACATATGTAATTTAACTCCCATGTGCCCATCCACATACATACACACACAAAAGAGCTTGCTTCTGTGCATATCAGTATGTTCCTCCTCAGTCGTCTCCGTTTGCTCATACATGGCTTGGCATCACTGGTGCAAATTTGCTGCTGATTCTGACAGTTGTGTAGAACTCAACTTTATGCCTTGGTTTCATCCTTTGTAGAGCCAAACTGTGGGAAAGGTGGCTCTTGTTTGAATATCTGTAATTCATACTTTACCTGCTCTTCTAGGTGTCTACTTAGCCCCACTTCAACCCAGATTTATTTGGCCTGAGCCCAGGATTTCTGACTGTCGCTGAAAGGCAAAAGGCAAGCACCTGCTGTTCCTGTAGGCTTCAAGCAGAAGGCTGAAGTGCAGAAGAAGAAATATAATGATGGCAAGTAGGCTGTGGGAATGACACCGTTTATTGATACTCCAGGTATGAAAGAACCCACTAACGAGCAATTTACAAAAGACACTTTTGAGTCATTTTGAAGGAAATCACTGACTGCTGTGAGCAGGAAAGTGCAGACAGCTTCATGCAAGGATGAGCTGCTGCCCAGCAGCTGGCCTTTGCAGTTGTGAGCTATGCAAGAACCACAAGCAGCTCTTTCCCCATCCACACCCTCCTCTGTGGATGTCTGGGAGCAGGTATTTAATCTCTGCAGAGTCCTGTCAGTCACCCACATCACGTGGGCAGAGCTAAGGTTGCACAGAGGTCTAAGCTAGCTGGTATCCCTGTCTTCTACAGCTGGGCAACAGTGAGGTATCTCTCCTTGTAACAGCTGAACATGTCTAATAAGTATGTGGATCTAGCATCTTTTTTCCCCCTGATCTTCTTTTGTCCCAGAGATTAGAGTGGTAACGAACAAAATCCATTCTGAATGTTTGTCGTTAGCAATTTGTTGTTTAAATCCTTAACTAAATGGTTCTTTGGAAGTGTAGAGAAAATGCTCTTTAAAGCACTGCAACTAGATCCAGGCAGTCTCTGGCCAACTGCTACTTCTTTGCAACCTGAATTTCATGTACAGTGGAGGTGGAAATTTTATCTATCTCCTTTGTAAAGACCTTAGAAATCTACATGTCTGACACGATAAGAAAAGCCAGATATTAATACAGAATGATGGCCAGTATTCTCTTTCCTTGAATGATGTAAATATGCTGTCCTTGGTAAGTGCAAATGGAGATATCCTGTGTTAAACCTCAGAGCTAATGATACAAATCACTGTGATGCTGTTTTGCAAAGGTTCTAGAGACTTCTATAAAAGCATACTTCACTGGGTTTTTCTCTTGCCTTATTCTGGCACACTTGCTTATTTTGATTCTCTGTTATGGCAACTTTCATCCAAACACTAACAGGAATTTGAAGATGTTAATAAAAAAGGAAGATACTTCAAAGTGCAAGCACACATTTGTGCACATGCTCACATATTTGTAAATAATCCCATATATACTGGTGATCATTTTGAGTCTTGGGGGGGGGGGGGCACACTGTTACAGCACAGCCTGTTGGATCACATTACTGCCAGCAAGTGAAAAATAGGAGGGTGGACTTGCAAATACCATCCTCATTGACTCTACTGAATTCCCAGGTAGACTTTTACATGCACATCTAACCTTGAGCAAAGGTACAGCTAGGCAGTGAATTAAAAAATAGCCACGTGTGTGCCCAGAATTGCAAGTGCAAGTGGGCATACAAAGGTCCATGTGCTACAGCATAAGGGAGTATGGCTTGTAACTAGTGGTTCAAAGAAACAGTAGGAAATCTGGGGTCACTGCCTGGCTCTGCCACAAATTTCCATGGTGGCCTTGTCCCATTTACTTAATCTACCTGTTCTCTGTTCTCCAGCTAAGGCAAAGAGGCAATAGTACCTCCTTAATGGTTCTTGTACCTTGTGACTGTGAAAAGGAAGGACTTAACCTTCTCTGTGTTTGTATACTCCTGAATGAGTCCATATTAGAACTGCCCAGGTCTTCTGGTGGTTCCCAAAGTAATTATATCAAGTATCTGGACCAACAATAAAACTTTACAATGTCCACCCATTTAGGGCTGAAGGATATATTTCATTGAGCAACCTGGAATGTAAAGTTTGCCTATAGTTTCAAGTCCTAATTTCTTGCTTTTTTGTTATTTTAGGTCATTGAAGTAATATTCAAAAGGCTCATCCCCTCCTTATTTTAAATCAACAGAGCGTCTAATTTAAAAAGCAACTATCTCATTCAGATTTTCTTCTGGATCACTTTTGGGTCTTTCTTCCTCCAACCAAAAGGTTGCAGCACAGTGGCACACCTGGCAGAAGTGCTTTAGCCTAGCCAGCTGCAATTTTGCAGCGAAACCTCTTTGCTGGATAATTCCTCATGAGGCTGGAGGTGAAGACTGGTTTGTATAGCTGCCTGCATTGACAGGGAAGATTGCCCTCCTTCTGTGCCTGACTGCTGACTTTGAGAGTGTGGGGCACTGAATGACCCAGCAGAGAGATATCACCTGTGAGCAAGGAGGCAAGAACAAGTCCTCTTGGTGAGATGCTCTTACTCTGTACATGTCCTCTGCTTTTCTAGGTGGGACAGTGTGGCCTCTTTAACCCCAACACTGGATCAGTGCTCTCACATTAGTGTAATCATCCCACCCAAATTAAGCAAGTTGCTCCTGGCTCCACAATCCAGCCTTGGGCATCCCTTCTCAGCCTGACACCCGCATCCCCCTCTTCATCCCTCTCCCCTGAAGCCCCCTGCTTGTGAGCTCCTTGATATTTTCCAGTCCTTCCCTAATGAGCACTGCAGAATTACAGCTAATTAAGGATGTAAATGATGCTGGAGAGAGAGAGAGGGAGAGGATGGGAAGGGGCGGGGGGAGAGCAGCTACTTGCTGTGTGCAACTCTGCAGTAAAGTGTCTCCTACCTCAGCAGAAAAGTTATCACGGAAGACAATGTCAACTTTATGGAGGGGGGAGGGCTCTTCTTATGGCTCCATCCCTGCCTGCAATAGCTGCCGCCTCTCTTTTATGTGTCAGCGCTGCAGATGCTGATGTCCTCCCTCCCAAATGCTGCTTTGTCAGCCGGTGCTGTCACCAAGCCCTGGTCTCTCTCTCTCTCTCTCTCTCTCTCTCTCTCGTGCTTGCTGCCACTCTTGCCTATGTGCTACCTGTGGGGCAGAGGGCCCAGAAGACCCCAAAACTTGCAGTTACTTGGTGGGCAACCTGTTATGCCTCACTTGCTTAACAGCAAAGGGATATTGCCCCTGTGGTGTGGGCCATGTCCACCTCCAGTTCCAGGGGGTTGGAGACGACTCCAGTGCTCAGGGGGATGGTGGGTTTTGCCCACTTCTCCTGGGCATCAGGGCACCTGCCTCTCTGGGCTGCTGCCTGCCAGTTCTAGCTCTTGGCCACCATTCCCTGAGGGGGGATTAGAGCTAAGCCCTTATCTCTGCATCAGTGGCTGGTGGGCTGGCGTGATGTGCCCTGTGGGGTGACTTGTGCCATCAGGTGGAGCTGGCAGCTTGGGCCACGTGTCCCTGAGATACATGGCTGCTCACACAAGTGAGCTGATCTGGTTTGCTTTAGGGAATGTTCCTGCAGGGGCACTGGAGGAAAGTGAGGTTCATCAGTGATGGGGTGCAAGCGCCTCACCCCACCACCAGCCCCAACTGGCAGCTCCTGCCCATGCTGGGGAGCCAGGAGCCAACCGACTGGCAGCCGCATGTCAGAGGAGATGGCATTGCTGGTACTGAGCAGCTGTTTGAACCCATTCCAGTCTCACTGGGTCCTCCTGAGCACGTTTCCAAGCACTCTGGGTCCCCGCTGGCATATTTCTCTGTACATTGCCCAGCTCAATAAATTGTGAAGGCACTTTTGCCCCAGCTCCACAGCTGGTCCGTCTGTCTGTCTGCCTGCCTGGCTGAAGCCGGGGTGTGTGTACCTGGTCAAGGGGAGACAGCATCGGATGGCAGCGACGGTGGCAGTGGGTTTTGTTGTTGTTTCCCCAGATCGCTGTGCAATATATTCCGATTTTTTTTCTTGTCATTAAGCCAGTGCCTCAGAGATGATGATGTAGTCCCTATGTGGGCCGCAGAAAGCACTTCGAGCCGTGCTGGAGTCGTGCTGGGTGGCTCTGATAGCAGAGCTAATGGGAGCGAATGGGATGCAACGAACTGTTCTAATGACACCAGCCAGGGAAGAGACAACAGTAAGAATAAATAAATGTTAACTATTTTCCTCTTCCAGACATTTGCATCTATTGCCATTAAGTTCATTTAAATAAGAGAGAGAGCGAGAGAAAAGGGGAAACTTACTACTACTCTTAATAACAAGTGTCTAAAAATAAATTAGGATGCTGGGATGCACTTAAGGCATTTTAAAAATAAGTCTGATTTTTCCCCCCTTTCCTCTCTTTTTTTTTAAGTGTTGGAGGGTTTTAATTTGGGCCGAGTAATTTTGGTGCAAACGCTTGGGCGCCTTTCGTTGGGAAATTGGGAGGAATGCAAACAAGATTTCACTTCATTAAACAGGGGCAAACAGTAGAGAAATTGCACTTACTTATGGAAATGACTTTTAAACATGAACAGCATTTACTTGCATTGCCTTGTGCTGAAATTTTTTTCTTTAAAAAAGATTATACATGTGAATAATTCACTGCAGGCCAATTAGATGATGACTTCATTTTTAACCTCTTTTCCTTGCCATCTTGCTGGCTGTCCCTTTCATTGCAATTTCCACCTTCTTCCTTCCCTTCAATAAATTAATAAAGATCAAATAATCCCTCTCCCTGCAGTGCCAAGCACTAGCTTATTGGAGAGGGTGTAAGGGGAGAAATCAGAGGATCACCATCTCTGCTGATCTGCCCTGGGATGAAGCAGGAATAACTCTGTGGGATTTCTACAAGCAGAGCTACACCCATGTGTTCAGAAAAAAGGGATGGAAGAAATGAAAAATGGCAGAAATGAAAAAGGGAAAGAGAGAGAAAAAAAATCTCCATGCTGTCTGCATTTAGGATCAGGTGGTGGAGAGAGGCTGAGCAAGCAGAATTCACTTTCTGTAAGGCTCCATTGATGCTCACTGCTGTGAGTTTGCTCTACTGGGCTAAAAGTAGCACTCTGATGGGTGACTCCCATGACACTGCTGGGAACAGACCCTCAGAGTGATGCCCTGAAACCATTCAGCATTGCTGGGTCTGAATGCAGGCAGCAAAGATGTGGGACCATTGCTTGAACCAGAGGAGGCTGGCCTGGGGTGTGAAAGGGTGATGCTGACTTTTGCCAGGGGCCTCTGGTAAGTGGACCTTACAGAAAGCAGATAGAAAGTTCTTCATGGGGCCTCACTGTTTTCTTCCATCTAACAGATGTTAGATATTCTTGCTGTTGTTAATGCATGTCAGGACTTTTCCCAGCACATCATGGGGTTTCATGCCAGCAGGACCTGTCAAAACTTTCAAGGTGCTGTGAGGAAGTGAGCTTCAAAAAGTATGGGGTGTCTATCCTGTTGTGGGGAAACTGAGGCACAGGGCAGGTAGGACACCCTATGCCCTGGCCAAGCAGAGGCAGCAGTGTGAGAGCTGGTCAGAAGTAGGGCTGTCCATAATATCATTTGCTCTTCAGATCTTATTGAAGAGTTTATTTCAATGAAAGAGACCATGCTGGTTGCTCTGATCAGCAAATAAATGTTTGCTCTGGTCACTGAGTAAAGTATCAAGGATGCTAGAAAATAAGCAAGTCCCATCTGGGAGTGTGGTGGCAAGGCCTTGGCACATGTCATGAAATCTTCCTGGGAAACTCCTCTCCACACAGCTGCTAAATGTTCTAGGGCTTTTCTTCACTCCTGTTCCTGCTGCCTCTGAAGTGTCCACCATGTTCCTCTAGCTCTTCTCTTGCACCGTCCCAACCTACTCCCTCCAGACTGCTTCCCAGAATGTTTTGTGGTCATCTTGTTGGTGTGTCCTTTCTCATCAGATCAGATTTCCAGCCTTTCCATGCCTCAGTGTTTTTATGGCTCTTTGCTGGTTACAGTTTTAGCGTGGAGAAGGCAGCAGCAAATGATGAACTGTGATTTCCAGGGAAGGGGAGAGCAAGGAAACTTCAAGCAGTGTGGCCTCCCACTGGGAGCAGTCCCTTTTAGAGCCCTTGTGTCAATTATGGCATTCAGAGGCACTTCCCCAATTTATTTGTTTACCTTGGGGAAGCCCAGCATGCCCCCTCCAGGGCTCAAGCTCAAGCAAATTCCCTCTCCCTGCAATGAGACAAAAGTCTTTCAGCCTAGACTTGGGGACTTTGCATTGCTCATTTCTGAGTCAACCAACAATGTTAGGACCTCAGCTTCAGGAAACAGGTTGCCTGATGAAAAGGTTTTCACTTTCAGGCTTCTCTGGTTCCTCTGTTGTACCTGGTGTCCTCCAGCTGAAGCTGGAGCTGAGGAACGCATGGACATTACAGCAGCCATTGTTGTACCATGCTTTAGCTCTGTGGCTGGTGCTGCTGGCAGCTGTAGCGTACACAACATTTTCTAGCCTCACAAGGCTCTTTCGCACAGCTATTCCAAACAAACTCCAACATAGACACTTTTATCCTGGAATTTTCACACTTGGAGCTGTTCTGAAATATCCTCCTGAAAACTTACTGTGGAGAGATGAGCCCAGAAACACCAGCTATGAAACAGCATGTTGTGTGCTGAGCTCTCGCTGCAGGAGAGGTGTTTCCATCTGCTACACACCTCCTGAATTCAGTAATAGGACCCTATGGGCTGTTTGGTACCTCCATTGACCTCAGCAGGCTTAACACCAGGGACAAGTTTAGCTCCATGCACTCATTAACCTGCTTCCTCAGTAGTACCTTTGGGGCTGAAGGCTGTGTGAGGTGGGCACCCACAGCAGTGGTACTGCTGCAGTTTATGATGGGCACCCTCTTGTTGATCTGCTTGTGAAGTGCCTGGCATCAGTGTACAGTGATGGGTCCTGACCATTCCCATGTCCAGGGGAGCCATGGGGTATCTGCTGGCAAGGGAAGGCAAACCAAGGCAGATTCTTTGTCCTTTGTGCAGTTCAAAAGCCTTGTGCTGAGGAAGACTGCAGAGGTTATTGATGTATCTGACTCTGAAATGAGCTTCATTCTTTTGTTCAGCCTGCTAATGACAGCACAGTCTCTGTGCAGTGAATCAACAACCTCAGGTAGAGCTGAGCAAGTGCCAGATGCTGTTATTGATGTGCCTGCTGACACCCTCCTTTCAGGCACTGCAGCCCTGGGGGCTGGAAAGCACAGGGCCAGGTTCCCTGGACAAGGGCCAGAGAAGACGCTGGATTGAACCCTCCCAGCAGGATTTCTACCTGCAACCACAGCTCTTGAGAAGAAGATCCACCCTTGTTTTCCATATGGGCTCTACAAAGAAGTGATGACAGTGATGGAACACTGATGGTATTGGAGAGCTGCTGATTGTGCTGCCAGCTACCATCAGGGCTTGAAAGGTAATGTCAGCACCATCCCCTGAGTGAGTTACATGTTTCTTTCCCAAGCCCAGTAGATATTAGCCCTGATTTGGGGTAAGCACATGCATTTCACCCCATCATTGGTGGAAGCCATATTATCAAGGACTGAATGAAACATGGCATTTTCCACAATGAACTTCAAATGAGTTTCAGTTTAGGCAGAGAAGGGATGGCATCCTCTCACCAAAATTTCTATGACAGTATATTTTTGATAACAGATAAAACAATCTGTCTGTTAAAACAAAAGCTTTTCTTCAGCTTTAAAAAGTTTGAACTATTGGCAAGTATGAAAAAGTTCATCTGGACGTTTTCAGCTTTATTATGTTTAAAAATCTGAATGCAGATTATGTTTCCAGAAATCATCTACTATTAGAGAAAAAACCTGCAGTTTTGTGGGACTATGTAATAAAGTAGAAATACTCAGGGCAAAGAGGAAAAAGTATCAGTGTTTCTGGAAGAGTTTTGGAAGGAAATATGTCAAGTGGGAATTAGTAAGTGTAGAAATCCTCAGCTGCCTTTCACTTCTCAAATCTAAAGTGGGAAGACTTCTGATATTATCTTTGCTTTATAGAAGTGATGGAGCCATGTTGGTACTGTGTCCTCACAATGTGTATCTCTTCACATTAGAGAAGCATGCAGACTTTTAAAAGTGCTTTTTGTCTTTTCTTTTTTCTCTTCCTTCCAAAAGACAGATCAATTTCTTTATCTGCTTTGCACAAGTGTGGGGACACCAAGACAAGAGCCACCCACAAATTGCTGTGAGTGGTCCAGCACAGGAAAATGTCCATTGTCATGTGTTCTACTACCATTATTGCACTGTCTTTCACGTGCACTCTGTGATCATCAAATCCTCTTGCCATCTTTGACAAGCAAAAACTATGGAGAAAGAGGCTGATAACCTACTTCTGGTGCTGCAGCACTGAAGTCCTTGCAAAGGGAGGAACTTAGAATCATAGAATCATAGAGTAGTTAGGGTTGGAAAGGACCTTAAGATCATCTAGTTCAAACCCCCCTACCATAGGCAGGGACACCTCACACTAAACCATGCCACCCAAGGCTCTGTCCATCCTGGCCTTGAACACCTCTAGAGATGGAGCATTCACAGTTTCCCTGGGCAAACCCATTCCAGTGCCTCACCACCCTTACAGTAAAGAACTTCCTCCTTGTATCCAGTCTAAACTTCCCCGTTTAAGTTTTAACCCATTATGCCTTCTCCTATCACTACAGTCCCTAATGAAGAGCCCCTCCACAGCATCCCTATAGGCCCCCTTCAGATACTGGAAGGCTGCTATGAGGTCTCCATGCAGCCTTCTCTTCTCCAGGCTGAATAGCCCCAACTCTCCCAGCCTGTCTTCATACAGGAGGTGCTCCAGTCCCCTGATCATCCTCGTGGCCCTCCTCTGGACTTGTTCCAACAGTTGCATGTCCTTTTTATGTTGAGGACAGCAGAACTGCACACAATGCTCCAGGTGAGGTCTCACGAGAGCACAGTAGAGGGGCAGGATACCTCCTTCGACCTGCTGGTCACGCTCCTTTGGATGCAGCCCAGGATACAGTTGGCTTTCTGGGCTACGAGCACACACTGAAGCTGGCTCATGTTCATGTTCTCATCGACCAGCACCCCCAAGTCCTTCTCCATGGGGCTGCTCTGAATCTTCTCTTTGCCCAACCTGTAGCTGTGCCTGGGATTGCTCCCACCCAGGTGTAGGACCTTGCACTTGGCATGGTTGAACTTCATGAGGTTGGCATCAGCCACCTCACAAGCGTGTCAAGGTCCCTCTGGATGGCATTCCTTCCCTCCAGTGTATCCACTGAACCACACAGCTTGGTGTCATCGGCAAACTTGCTGAGGGCACACTCAATCCCAATGTCCATGTCAGTGACAAAGATGTTGAGCAAGACCTGTCCCAACACCAGTCTCTGAGGAACACCACTCGTCACTGGCTTCCAGCCGGNTCCTTCCCTCTATCCACTGAACCACACAGCTTGGTGTCATCGGCAAACTTGCTGAGGGCACACTCAATCCCAATGTCCATGTCAGTGACAAAGATGTTGAGCAAGACCTGTCCCAACACCAGTCTCTGAGGAACACCACTCGTCACTGGCTTCCAGCCGGACACTGAGCCATTGACCACAACTCTTTGTGTGCGGCCATCCAGCCAGTTCTTTATCCACTGAGTGCTCCACCTATCAAATTGATGTCTCTCCAATTTAGAGACAAGGATGTCATGTGGGACAGTGTCAAATGCTTAACTTGGGGTGCTACTGGCGGTAGATGCCCCAGGTTTCTGAGAAGATATTGCAAACTGTGGCAGTTTCTCCCTGATATTGGGGTCACATGCTAGGATACAAGTAAGTGGTGGGAAAGCCAAGGGGAAAAGACAGCTGTTCCCCTGGGGCCCTGCTGGGAGGAATAAGGATGTTGGGGTTCCTGGGGTAGCCATGGAATAAAAACCCTAAAGGCATTATCACCCATTCATTCTGCATTTTACACTCTGTGGGTCCTACTCCACTCTTCCCTCACCCTCCCCCAGTTCTCCTAGTAATTCAGGAAGAAGAGGCCAAGGAGAGTAATATCATGCTGGAGATAGGACTGGAAGGGCAGTAATTTAGAATCAGAGGCTTATAGTATTATTGCCTGCAAAGCCATTCATGGGAAATTATTCCCCCCATCCCCATTCCCCCCCTTCCCATCCCGCTCTCCTTGCTCTGCAATAACAATAACAGAAATGCCTTCAGGAGGCTTTTCTACTCAAAATGCAGGCAAAGGAGCGCTTTTCTCCACCACCCCTCTTCTTTTCCTCTTCTGCGCTCACTTGTCCCCCCTGCCTCCAAGCCTAACCGCTGCTCCCTCCTTTCTCCCTCCCCCCCAACACAGGATAAAAAAATAAAAATAATAATAGGGGTAATAAGAGAGGAGGTAATGGAACGTTCTCCAACTGGGCACATGTCAGAAGCCATTATATGTGGTGCAGATTTGCATAATTCAAGAAGCATCAAATTAAATTTGCATAATTCCTTTGATTACACTTGTTATTAAATGTAAGTGACATTGATTTACAAAATGGCCCAATATAAGGTTAATAGCAAATGTCACCTTCCAGCAGGGTGAATAGGGTGCGTGTGTGGTGGTGGTGGTGATGGAGGAGGGGCAGAGGGGGGCCTGGGGAGGAAGACTAGCAGACAATTGATTTCAGCTCCTCTCTCTTCCTTAAAGGGCTCAGGTCTCCTTTGCAGAGGAGCCCTCATCTCTCCAAGGGCTGCCTTTGGCTTTCATGTGGATGCAGTGTCATTAGGAGCGCCTGCCAAGTGGTGTCGGTGCCGTGACTCTGCTACCTCCTGCTCCACACCAAGGCACAGAGCGGCTGCTGAGCCAGCTCCCAGCGGGAGCCAGGCAGGGTGGAAGGAATAGGGAAAGCCAAAAAGCTGCTCTTCCAGGCCCAGGCGTGCTCGGTAGGCAGGAAAAGTGGCTTGGAAGGCAAGAAAGCTCTCACTGAGGCAAGTTGTTTAAAATGGTGTGTGAGCTAGACCCGCTGTCAGGACACCCCATAGCTCTTCCAGGGAAGCACTGTGAAGGATTGAGAGTGATGCTAGGAGCAGTGCCTGAAATGCCAGGCTCTGATGGCTGAGGTTACATGGTAAAAACACATCTGTGCTTATGGCAAGATCTATTAGGTACCTATAGAAGACTTGCATCCACAAATGAGAGATTCTGTGAAGGACATACAGTGGTGATATAGGCCCATTACCGTTGTCCCCTTCCTCAGCCTGGTATGACAGGACCTGGGATCAAACACTGCTGGGTACCCTGGGGGCTGTGACAGGAGTAATAAGTCCATTTTGCTGACACAGACCTCAGACCATACTGAGCACTTGCCTTGTGAGTAGATCCCATCTCTGAATGCCTTTTTGCCTCTCTTCATTTTGCATTTTTCTCCCAACAGGGAAAGTGCTTTCATGCAGGGAAACTGACAGGTAAATTACAAAGGCACCCCAAGACTGTAGTGATAAAATCACTACAGTCAAAGTTATACATGTACCAGAGCTGGGTGAACAGCAGACTTTCTGGTTGGAGGCAGTTTCAAAGACACATAAACATGGCCATAATCTGATTTTTGGTTGTGCTAAAACTGTTTTTGCAAATCAAGAAGCTGGCTGAAGACTGGGGGGAAACCCACAACATCCCTTCAGATTAAATGTCTTATTCAAGGTGAAAAAGGATGTTTCTTTTGGTGACAGAGCTCTGTAAGCAGTGTCTACCAGCATCCAAATAGAATTAAAATTAAATATCACTCTGAACCAATCATAAGAAGAGGTTTTTCAGAATGCCTCAAAAGAAAAGCCACCCAGTTTTCTGGAATATTTTTTCTCTCACTCCAAGCAATACCAGCTGCTGTAAATGTTCCAGTCAGTTCAGAAAAAAAGTGTCCCAAGGAGAAATACCTTTCAGTTGATGTCCGTGTCTCCATGAAAGAGGTGAAGACTAGCAGCAGGTAGGGAAAATGCCCAATTCCAAGCCCAGTAACACAAGTGGGCTTGGCCATCTGCAAGGGGAGCTGTGGTGATAAGGCTAATATTAGTGATAGAGGCTTCGGGGGCACCTACTGAATCTGATGGTATTGGAGCTTTGGCAACCACAGAGAAGCACTGTTTTTATACAGTAAAAAGGGTAACAATGATAAGATGTTAGAGTGCATGACCTGTAAAGGAATCCCACACTTACAATAGCAGGTGTTGGGGATTTTATGCATGTTCTGGGATATGTACTAATGATAGGCAGTATTGGCAGCAGGAAGTGTACAGCGATTGATTTGTAATTCCAGGTAGTGGCTTTTCAGCCATTTGCAGCTGATTGTCATATTCTGCTAATCAGCCCTCTGAAGTTCTAGAAGTCCATGCCCAAGATGAAATCAGTGCACCTATCTTTCAGATCCCAACATAATAACATAAAGCCAGGCCTAATAATCTAGATGACCGTTTAGTGAATGAGAGGTGAAATCTATTTTAGAGGCCTTTGGGCAGTCTAAAAGGAATTTGCTGTATGAACACTTCTAATGCTCTACTCATTGCCCTACACCCATCAAAGAATGTTGCCTTGCTACGTCCCAGGCATCTGATGCTTACTTCACAGCAAAATTTACTATGACCCCAGGTTCTCAAAGGTGCCCAGTAATTTGTAGTGCCCAACTTCAGATAGTTGAAGATAATATCTTTTTGAGGTTTAGCACATTGTTACCGGCTAATGGCTGAGGTCTGGGTCCCATTCCTGCCGTGAGAACGAGTAAAGATGAAGTGTTTGTATTTGGTGGACAGACATGGAAAAGTATATGCATGTCCTCTTCACATACCCTGGATTCTCTGGGAGCACACAGGAGGTGTCTTTGTGCGATGCCAAGGGATTGCTCTTTACTTTGAATATTTGTGTCTTTTGAGCAGGTGTTGTGCTTCCCTCTGCAAAGCAGCATTCCCTCGTGGTCTGATGACAGGCCCCTTAATGCAGAAAATGCAGGTTGTATTCCCAGCCCTGTCAATCTAGTGCTGTCCACTGCATCCCTCCCACATCTTGGATGGTTAGCCTGCAAACTCTTTGGAGCACAGCCTATCCCTCCATGTGCTCTCACAGGGCAATCAACACAGTTGCTCCCGAGTGCGTGCCTTTTGCCTCCCTGCCAGGGCTGGCAGTGATGTTTTGAAGAGGGGAGAAAATATACCCAGACCTATCAGGCTACATTGACCCTTAATGCATTACCTGGAAACCAGCTGCTGGCAGACAGGTTTTGCACAGACAGGTGCTCCCTTGCAAGAGCACTGGCTTGAACCTCAGGATCAGTCACATTCCCTGGACATAATGCCCCCTCTGACATGGTGCTGCTGAGTTGAATGCAGAATGTGAAAGGTTTGTTGTAAGCCTGGATTAAGGGGCTGTGATATTTGCCACTAGTTTTGGAGGTGCAAAGGAGCAAAGGATCCCAGCCAGGGCATAGCTGGTGCTCACGTGCTCAGTCACATCCTGAGGTATTTTTGTGCCAGCATAAGCCATAACTCTCCCAGGTCAAAGTTGGCATGGGCAGAGGCAGTTAGCACTGGCAGCTGCTCCTGCTGCTTTGCCAGGGGAGAGGGTCATTTCTTTCCCCTTCCTCTTGCTACTTTGGCAGCTGCTGGGCTGGTCCAGGGCTCCACTTGCCATTGGGAAGATGGGGAGCCGAGCTGGAGCCCCTGAAAGCTGGCAATGGGCAGTCAGGCAGAGGAGAGAGAGGCTCTTATTAAGGGTAACCCTGGCTCTGGTTGACAACTGCTGACATCGTCATATTTAGCACCCGCACGCAGTGAGCCTGAGCGACGCTCACGCACTGGGTGAGCCAACTGCAAATTAATCGTCAGTTCATTACTGCTCTGTGCCTTTCATCCTGACAGCAGCCTTTCAAACGTGGATATAATTGGAAGGGTCCATGTGGCAGGAATTTGGTGAGGGCTAGGAGGGGGAGCTGAGGTCTCTGCCTCTTGCTCCCCCTCCTCTTTCCTCTCTCCCTCTTTCTCAGACCGAGTTCTGGGAACAAACAGCAAGCCTAGGACAAGCTGGTGAAGGAAATTAATCTCTCCTGCCCCTGTATCTCACTGCTGCCACCTACACCTCTTGACATACTTCGAGGTCTTCATACTGGGAGATCTGTTTGTATCCAGGAGGTTCCCTCAAGCTATAATTATCCTCAGCTTGCAGACAAAGTGTGCAGAATAGCAGGGTCGCCTGCGAGACCTCAAATATGTGCATCATTGTTATTGCTGGTGGTGGGTATTACTGTTATCACTGTGCTGCTGGGAGGCCTTGTCGCTGTGCTACACAGAGTGGAAAGTGAATCTGCATCTAGGAAGGGTTTTACAGGCAAGAGCCCAGGCTGAGGAGCAGAGTTTGCTCTATGTGCGGGACAGAAATGACTTCCAGCACCCTTGAGAACTCACTCTCTAAAAAAGGAAACAAGCCCTTGGATGTTATTCGTCATGGGACAGGGCACTGTTCTGCACCTCGGTCTCCCAGTCGGTCAGGGTGATATCAATGTGGTCATTCTTGTCATGGAACAGCTACAGCCAGCATACTGCGAAGCAGAGTTAGTGTTAGCTCCTCCAGAGTGTATGGCAGAAGGGGGATAATCTGACATGGCTGTGGGGAAAGAAGTCCCACCTGGGGTGGACATCCAGAGGCCTAGAAATGTGGGGCAGGATTTATTTTTTGTCTTTTGATTGATATTAGAAAACAGTATTAAAAGAAATTGTTGATGCAATCCCAGCATCCTGTTTGCCACTCTTTAAAACAAATGGAAGGTGTTTTTCCAAACTCTGGTTTTGTAATAAGCCACACTTGTGGGCAAGTGATGGATCTGGCTAGAGGTGATCAGGGAAAAGGGCTCTTTTCAGAAACCCCTTTGGAGGGAAACAGCCCTGGAGCACTTTGAAGAAATTGTTTCTCTTCTTTTTTCAACGTCTGCTATTAATGAGCAGGCATCTTCCTGGTAAACTGCTCTGATGCGCCCATCCTCTCCAAGCTCCTTCTGTGCCAGGTCTGGCTGGGAGATGTGGCAGCTGAGGGACCACATAAGGGACCTGGTCACAGGCTGGTGGGGAAGGCTGAGGGTCTGTGCTCATCTGGTGCCTGCTGGAAAGGACCTGAGAAGGGTTAAGCACTTCCAACAACCTGTTTTGTGGCTTCCTGTGTTGTGTTAATTTGCTTCCCTCAATGGTCTAAAGGCTGAGGCTGTGGTGCTTCTCCATAAGACACAGGGAGTTATGCCATGGGGACTCTAGCCCCCCTTCACCGTGTCTCCCCCCCCTCTCCTCCCATGCTAAAGTTATTGTCGTATTTGGTGGAGTCTCAGGTAGGCAGATGAATGGGAAATGTTCCTCTCCATTACTAGCTGCACTTGACTGGAGTCTCATTACATTACGATGGCGCTTTAGCAGGCGAATGGGCCTTGCGTCTGGGTTCCCAGCACCCCTCATACCTCCCTGATAACGTAAATTACCCTCCGCCTCATTGCCTCAAATGATCAAACATCAAATTGCTAGTAAAAAAAAAAAAAAAAAAAGA
>NDXB01022600.1:156058-171965 GCA_002631895.1 Agapornis roseicollis
AAAAAAAAAAAAAAAAAAAAAAGAGGAAAAAAGGGTAGAGAAAAAGAGAGAGAGGAGGGAAAGGAGAAAAGCTGAACAGAACCATGGGTTGAATCTAGGTGGCTTGTCAGCAACAAGAGATGAGTCAATGGCTCTTAAACACTTGTTAAAGATGAATCCATTGAAGGCTTCGAGAACGGTAATTTTGCTGACATTAAAGTACATCTGCAAAACCCAAACAATGCTTTACAACTCCAAATTACACAGTCAAGACCTGCTACTTCAGAGCACCACTTACTTCTTTTGGTCCAGGGAGGGGGGACCCATGAGTAACCTGTTCTCCATCAACAGACTTCAGCAATGCGGAGAGCACACTGTATAGATTTGTGTTGATTTTGTGGTTGAACAATGTGACAAATGCTCTACCCTCCCTTTATCTCCCTGTTCCTGCCCCCTGACAAATTTTCCAAGCCAGAAGGATGGCTCCAGGATGAACAAAACAAGAAGGAGAAAAAGAGAGGGAGAAGCATCGGGAGGGGAGGGAACAGAGCAGGTACACACAGGGCTGGTCGACTCCGTGCAGAAAAATATGGATCTCGGCAGGGTAACGAGGCGCAGTGGAAAAAGGAGGCTATACGTCTTTTCTCAGTATTTAAACGTGTGCTTAATATGGCGCTCAGTGGAATGGTTAATCTGCTAATGCTGGTAGTGTTTGCTGTAGTACTCAGAGAAATGTTTACTGCAGTATTTCATGGGGATTGTGTTCTGGATGGCACAAAAGGAGGAATCACTCTAGCGTACCAGCAAAATGTTCATTGCAAAATATACTGGAATATTAAGAGGTTTATTCAGTGGTGTACTTAGTATAATATGAAAAGAGTTAAGTACAGAGTGTTTTATTAATATTTTTGGGGTGTGGATGAATTTCATTGCTCAGGAAGGTTATGGAGAAGCAATTCCAGCAAAGGCTGGTTTTATTCATAGATTTATAGATCTTAAGACCATAAAGGACTCCTGGATCAGCTAATCTGACCTTCTGTATAACACAGGTATATACAGTGTGGACATACCTCCTGATTCAGCAAAGCACTTTAAGCACTTGCTTAAATTTAAGTATTTGAGTTGCCCCATGGAAGGCAGAGAAAATAACCCTATTGAATCAACGGGACTATTCAGACCCTTAATGGGAAGTGGGTGTTTAGGCATTTGCTGAATTGGGACCACAAGAAGATAATGCAACTAAATGAGTAATTCATAGCCACCCATTTATTCAACTGCTTTTGCCTTCTTTTCTGCTTGTGGATTGCTCTGGAGCCAATCGCCATTTCCTGCAATGTATTCATTGTTTGAAGTCATTCACTGAATAATTTCACTGAAAACTCTTTCTTGATAGCTTGCTCATAAGCAGTTCATTGTGAATATGGGAATACATGCACATACATTTTAAGAATGTGTGAGTGCGTGCAAGCTTGTGTGTGTTTGCATTAAATATGTGACCACACATGCACATACACATACAAACTCAGGGTTAAGATTTTCAGCTACAATAAAAGACACAGTTTCCTGATGCTGGTGAGGTTATGCTGATTCCAACCAGCTCCCTTACAGCCCCACTTCCCAGTTTCAAGTTGCCTTTGTTTTGAATGGACCTGAAATGTTTCTGACCCCTGACTGCATGCAGTGAAACTTGAGGTCCAGTTTCCAATGCAAATATTTACCCAGGGAATTTTTTTAAATGTGCTTTTCAGATTTTTCTCTTCTGCCCATACATTACACCCTGATTTGCAACACATCCTGTGCTGTAAAGTGATCTGTTGGGAATTTGGCATAAAGTGAAATGGAAGAAGGTACAAAATTAGTTGGAATGAACTTGGCAAATTATCATTGGTGTTGGTGTACCTGTGCCAGGCCCTCCATTCCCTCTATTTATTCAATCAGTCATGAATCAGTTCTGATTTATTTTGAAAGCATTGCTTAGGGTTTTTTCAAGTCACCCAGGGCGTATCTTCTTCAAACAAGTGTGTTTGCAAACCGCTTGTGGCATGGAATTGGTCAATTAAGTGACATGGCTTTTTTTTTAAACAGGAACAAAACTGAAGAACAGGTACTATGAATGAGGCTGGGAGCTTCACTGGTGGAATTGTGTTTGTGCAGTGGCCAGCTCCAGTTCTCATGCAGGCCTCACTGTGCATGATGCGTTTCAACATGGGAATAATTTGTTTCTGGTTCAGACTGCCAGAAATATGTTCTTTCTAAAAGTCACACTGCCTTTTAGGATTCACTTACATTTTCAGGAAATCAAAGGAATTACTGTGATATTTAGGATAGAATACAAACAGCTACAAATTAAGAACTGAATGTGATGTTTCCTGCATTTCAATTTTCCTTCTTTGCATTCCCTTCAGCACCAGAGATGGATGTGATGGAAACTAGATGTGAGCTGGGCAATGGCAGCAATGGGGCAGTTCATCTAACTGCACTTCACGTGTGTGAGATAATCAACAGTTTGAGATGATGTGCAGAGAGCAGGGATACCAGGGCTGCTGTAGGACATGTAGGCTGGTGATGCTGCAGAGCTGATCAGATGCTCCATGTTCTCCTATTGGGCTCCCACCAGCTGTGGCATCTGACGTTGCTTCTGAATGTCCCTTTCATTCATTTTGCTTCATTTGTCCAACTGAAAAGTGAGAGGTTTGGTTTTTCCTGGTGAACCTAAGGTGTGATTTCTTTCTAGCTGTTTCAGTAAATCAGAAGGCCACTGTAATTTTTCCAGCATGAATGAGATGTGTTGTTTACAGATGGCCACTGTCCTTTTTAGAAAAGCAGTTATGTTTTACAAAGGGAAGACATTTCAGCATGAAAAATCCATCATAATGATTCTTTTTCCAAAACAGAAAATGAAATATTTTGGCTTTTCAAAATTACTTTTTCCTTTTCTGTTTTTCCTTTGTGGGGAATGATTGGCCAAATTCAGCAGGAGCTAGTGAACAGCCAGAGTCAGCTAAAAGCACGATTTATTCTGCAGATAAACTTCATTAAACTGAAGCAAAAAGAGAAACTGCAAGTCCTGATGCTGCTTTCCAAAAAGTCTGGTTGATGTGGCCATATCTGAGATATCTTAAAAAAGAGCATGCATCCTTCTGCCAATATTTGCATAGCATTCAAAACAACAGGGAGCATTTGGAGCTATTTAATAATGAGGGGATAGGTTGCAAGCACAGGAGACATGATGTTTGACAGGGCTGTGTATGGGCCCTGGCAGAGGTTTGTTTGCACTGTGGCTCAGTTGTAGTCCAGCCTGCCTCTGTCAATGTAGCTTTCTTTTTAATGGAGAGTTTACCACTTGTACATGCAAAGACTCATTCAGGTGTTAGCTTTGTTTGCAACTGTAGACTGTCCATTAGCTGTCTTAATCCTGTCTGTCCTAACAGGCTGAATAATAATAAAAAAGTAAAAAAACCCCAAAACAACAAAACCCATCTAAAATGCTGTTACAGAGGGAAGAAATGCTCTTCCCCTTTTTTGTTTTCAGATAGAAATATCTTGCATCACATTTCTCTTTCTGAAAGTTAATGTATTTTTCAGTGAAAAAAATGAAACTGCTTGCAGAGAATTTGCAAAGGGAATAAACCCACTGCCTTCTTTCGGTGTTTTCACAGAAAATGAAAACAATTTCTGGGAGCTTTTCTAGGCTGAACTTCCAGCAGGTATGAGGGTAAGTGGGACTTGTTTACACTTATCCTACTCACCGACTTCCCAACATTGTTTTGGATGAAATGCAAAATCAGATCCTGCAAGATGTGATCATTTAGGGTACTGTGGCATATTTTGAAACAGTAGGGCTGTTAGCCCCAGCATCTTGGCCAGATTCCAGCCTGGATAATTACATTCTGCTGGCCTATATTCCAGCCCGCACTTCAAACAGGAAAAAAAAATAAAGGAGTTATCATTTCTCCTCTGAGAAGTCCTGCTGTGTGATGACTGATGCTTTTCCACCCCAGAAGTAGCTGCATTTTGGGAAGCATTGCCTCCATGTTCCTTGTCTTGCTCATTGGATAAAAACTGCTGTGAAGTTGCCCAGGCAAGCTCTTTTGTGGGAATAAAGCATCAGAGCCGACCAGGACAGAGCTGTGGTTCTTTGTGCCAACCCCTTCATTACTACACAGCCTTCTTTCTATAACACCCAGAGTCCTGTGTCAGGTCTAGATCCCTGGCAATCAACAGACCAGGGGCTTTGTCCTTCCAGCAGCCATGTGCTGGGGGTACTGAGAGGATGCACAGTGAAAGGAGAAGGCAGGCTGGCATCAGATGGGGAGAGGGAGGACTCACTGGTGGGCTTGACCCGTGCCTGTAATTTGTAAAGAGCATTTTTACACCAGATCAATGCTTTCCTCAGCATTTTAATGCACCCCATTGGTGTCCTTAAACTCTAATGATGCAGTCTGTGAGAAGCTGCCATTTATTACCCACAGATGGGGTGATAATTATTGACAAGATTGTAACTAATAATTAAACCCATTTGCTCCTTTAAACAAGTTGGTGTGAATTATTTGCAGGGAGTTCTTTAGCAGGCCTGTGGTCACTGCTGCCGTGTGGTGAGGCTGCCCAGGAGCGGGCCCACTGCCAGGACTCATGGTGGGAGCCTTTTCTCTCCACATCAGTGTGGGACCTGTTCTTCTGGCTGGGTTGGTAAGAGGCGTGTGAGTACCACAGTGCTCCCACTCAGTCCCCAGGGCTGTGTCTTCTGAGCCCCAGCTCCTTCCAGGGCTAGGGCTGGGCCTGCTCAAGGGGCTTTGGCCAGACGTGGAGCCATGGATGGAAAAATCTATCCATGAGAACTTTCCTGATGGTTTGTCCTTCTCTTTCTGAGTATCTTGAGCCTGCTTCTTCTGCCAGTGGAAGATCAATAGTCGCACATTCCCATTGTTAGGTTTATTGTTACTCAGGTCGAAATTCCCTTTCCCATCCCAAAGCAAAGATGATGGGGGGAAAGCGAGAAGGATAATTTCTCCATAATTTTGTTTCTTTGGGAGCAGGTAGTTCATAAAAGAACTGCTTAACCTTTTGTATCATGGTGCGGTGCTCTCATGGTGAAACACCATCTGCTGCCCAGCACTGATGGTGGGGTGGTGGGTACATGCAAAGGAGTGAGCCTCTAACACTGGGGGCTGGGATGTGAGTGTGCAGGAACACAAGTGCTGTGCTGCTCACCATTGCCATGGGGCACTGAGCAGAGGAAAACGTGAGCACTTCTTGTCTGTTGAAGCTGAGCATGGTAGAGGTGGGGAGCAGGACAGCCTGTGCTGGTTGGTATGGAGGCCAGCGGGGATGAGGCAGGGTGAGCAGAGAGCAGCTTCTACAGCACCACACCGTTTGGAAGGCAGGATGGGGGAGCTGCCTTCCCCTGGTGTACATTTAAAGGGAGGGTGTAAATCTAATCTCAGTGCTAGGGTCCATTAGCATTAGAGGGGAGTACTGTATATGCATTCATTCCTCGCTCTCACCTCTGGATGACAGAGTACCCCCCTCTGTTGTCTGCTTTAGCACAGGGAAAAGGCTACCCATTAATTCTCCAGCAGCAGTGGATAATGCCATCGTAAGTCTTAGGTGCCTATGAATTTTGTGAGCATTTTACAGTAATAAATACCCCACACTTATGCATATAATTAGTTGTGTATCCCTCAGTTGTTCTATCTGCACTATGATCTATCTGTCCTTTTACGGAGGTGGGTCTGGCTCCTCCCCTTGCACTCCTGGTTCAGTACTAGTGTGGCTTGGCCCAGAGGCAGGACCTCAGGACCTAGCAAAGAGATTTGCGTTAGGGGAAGGAGAGATGTGATCATAGACTTAGGGATTTATTGTGCTTCAAGGGGAAACCTCAGCTGAGAAGCTGAATGCAAAGCAACCAGGTTTTTTCAAATAAGTCTCAGGGTATCAGTACCACCACTGTACCATCAGTGCCATCACACCCCATTCTCCATATATACGAGGCTGTACAGGCTATGGAAAGACAGTAAATTCATATATCCACAAAAATTTGTCTGCTTATTTGACTTTATCTTGAGTTTCTTGCACCTTCCGCTTGTTCAGTGAAAAAGACCATGGGAAGACTGATAGCCTCACATCTACACACTGCAGGATTTTATCCCCCTTTTGCAAAACCTCTACTAAAGCCTCACATTAGCAGAACTTACTGTGCAAAGGTAAGCCATCACCCTGCTGTCTTAAACTTACTGAAGCCTGGATTCAACAGGCGAAAGGCAAGCTTTAGGACTCCAAGTACTGGGTCAGAAAGACTGTGGCCACATGACACAAATGCTGATTTGATGTGAAGCTGATCTGCTAATGCAGATCCTCTCAGGGAGCACTGACAGGTTAACTTCTCCTGGCAGACTCAATGTGCATTTGGTATTATTTGTCTGTGGCTCTGACTTTATACCTTAAAATATCACCTGTCATCCCCCCATAGCTTGCAGAAAGCTGGAATAAAATTGAAGGTGGCACAAAAGCTGTGCAGCGTGTGCTCTGAGTAACCCAGTAAGATGTGATGCTGCAAGGATGCCTGACCCAGGTCAGGTCAGTGCAGTTGGCTGATCCCAAACTGGGCACATCTGGCAGCAGCATCCACGACCAGCCTCAGCCCTATCAGAAAATGCTTACACTGTTAACTGTAACCATCCTGTTGAACTCAGAGGGACTATTTAAGTGCTTACAGCTAATCACAAGCATGTATCTCTGCAGGATCAAGGCTGCAGCGAAAGCTAAGAGAAGACACCGAAAAGGCATGTGTCAAAAAGGACTGTGGTCAAGAGTTCGCTGAGACTTAAACATAACATTTGAGAAAATGAATCCATTTGTTTCAGAGGCACCTGAACATTGACATGTGGTAGTAATTCTGTAATGGATCCATTTAACCAGTCCTATTGCTGAAATATCCTTAACAAATATTTCCTTTAATAGTACTTAAAGAGGGAGTGCAGGGAGAGAAATTTTAAAGCACAGAAGCATTATTGCTGAGTTCCCGTTTTGAGGGCTTTCAAAGTACCAAGGTAATTTTTCTCCAAATTTGGCTCAATATTTAACAAATCCAGTGAGATCAGGAAGCAACCAGAGGTCAACATTTTTAACTTGAGTTCTCTGTTAAAGTGCCCCAGCACTGTAATAACTACCAAAACAAGCTCATGTTGTATTCAAATTCTTGGAAACTTTATTATAAAATCACTGATCTGGAGAGCTAGGCTGGACCAGTGTGAACAAGGAAAACGCTTTTCTGTGGGAGACGGGAAAAGCTTGTAGATCTGAAATCAGAAGAAAAGCCAGATTTCAACCTTAGGTGTAGTGGTTAACTACCTTAACCCTAGTAATTGTTAATGAGCGTTCAGCATGAGCCAAACCAAATTGGCATCTATACAGAAGCAACATGGTCAGGTTACATCCAACCCAAAACAGCCAAGGAAAGATGGATGAAAACCACACAGCATGGAAGCACCACTCTTTCTTCAAAGCATTTCTTAGCCACACAGCAACCTGCATGGTGGCTTTTGGACCACAGGGACTGCAACACTTTGGATCACCAGTGTTTAAGAGAGGTCTTCAGGCACAGTTGCGTGCCTGCTTTCATAGAAAGCAGCTCTTTGCAGTCCCTCTCATCAGAGCTGCCTGTGCTTCCTGCACTCCAGGGTCTGAGAGTGAATTCTGTCCCTCAGGTCTCTCCAACAACTGCTTATCAGGGTTTATCAGCTAGAAGTTAGCTGGACTGTCCACATCACACAGCCCTTTGCAGATCACCAGCAAGGGCTCTCTAGGCCACCATTGACACACAGCCCTGTTTTAGAAGCAACGTGCTATAATAATGTATCCCTAACCATGCTTTATACCAGTAAGTAGGCTATAACCCTGTCAAGGTGTGCTGGTGACTCTATAAACCATGAGACCTGAATGGTCAATGGTCGAGTGGTTTAAAGCTGTCACCAGAATACTGAGATAGCCTTATAAGCCTTGTGCTGCATGGCTGGGGATACATTATTCACTATAATATATGGTAAGAAATACCTGCAGAGGGTCTGAAATGAAGAGCTTTAGCCACTAGCCAGCATGGCTAGTGATTGGGGAAATCCGTCAGCATTTTCATGTGCGACAGGAGGCAAAAAGAGATGGACACTGGAGCAGGAGAGGTCTCCTTCTCTGTGTAAAGAAACTGCTTTGTGCAGGGGACAGAGGGTGAGCAGACCTAAGCATGACTGAGTCCCTCACCTGTGCTTCCTGCAATAGGGACAGCACTCAAAGCTGATGACCTTCAGAGTTTTGCAGCTCCATGTTCCTTCCCCAGCCCATTCTTCTGTTTTGTGGAGGAACTGTGAAATGCTTGCTCTGCCAGTTCAGAGCTGCTCAGGGAAGGCATGTGAGGACCATGTGCGAGCCTCAGCTGGGAGGTAAGGGTGTGTGGGCCATGGGCAGGGATGTTGTGTAGAGAACCATGGTCTAGAAAGGACATCCATCAATTCTGCATCTTCTTCCCTCCAGCCATGGGCAGCTTTGGTGTGCATGTACATGGCTGGAGGGGTGAGGGAGGAGAAGGCAGGGGTAATAGGGTGAAGGGGTGCTCTGAATCAAACAGCCAGCACATGGAGGGGGTAATGAGGTCTTTGATGAGGCACTGGAGGGGTTTATGGCAAAGCCTGTGTCCCTGACAACCTTGGCAAATAAAAGATTTTTCCATCTTGTTAGCCTATGTTGCTCCAACCACAGGAAACAGTCCCATGTGAGTACTCACAGCCCATTTGAGTACCCTTCAGTGGCAGGGGAAGAAAAGAGGAAAGGTTGGGGAATTTCATTAGGAGATGGGAGGGGAGAGGAGGGGAGGGAAGAAAACCCTTTTCCTGAACAATAGACAGAGCTAAAATTGCCTGAAGGGCTTGACTGGCTTGCTTTATTTACTGTATTAATGTATATGCATATATACATACATACATATTTGTATGTGTATATATATGTATTCTCTCTCACACACACAGCTTTACTGGTCTTTATCATGAGAGGACTCAGGGGCAGCCTTTCCTACTGCAGAGGCTGGGAGACAACAGTGCTGCAGGGGAGGATGCAGGGAAGGGCCCTGCTCTGCCTGGGATCAGTAGCTGGGAGACAGGAGCCAAGGCACAGGAATCTAAGGGCTTCAAGCATGGGGCTGGCTACCCCCTTGGCTCACTTGTTATGTTAAGAGCCCATCGGCAGAGCAGAGGCTGTGGGGTACAGGGAGAACAGAGGGATGCGCTCTGAATGCAGCCACCCAGCATCCTTCTATTCTCCATATGGGTACATTGTCTGGCCCCTCCCTCCATACTGCCTCTCTCCCTACTGTTTTCACATCAGATGTTATTTTCCCTTTTTATTAAAACCCTTGGAGTGGTCAGCAGGGTGACAGGCACCAGGAATTTGTAAAGGATGGAGGAGGAGGAGAAACAAGTTTGTGTTTGTCGAGTAGAAGCCATGTCCCCTCATTCTCCTCCCTGACCTCCCTCATGGGCTCCTGTCTGAGCTGAACCATGCTTGGTGACAACCTGATTTGTCAGCTTGGGTGTATGAGGCAGTGGGAAGTCTGCCCCATCTCAGTCACCCCATTGCAAACCCACAGCCCTCTGTCTCACCCTTACCTGTGTGGGGTGAGCTGCTGCTTCCTACTGTACCACACCACAGACCAAAAACCTCATAAAATAAAGGTTTTCCCTGCAACACCCACCTGAACTGCAGCATTCACCCCATAGTGGTGGTAGCTTGATGGGCTTTCAGACCAGGGAAGGGCTCTTTGTCTCCCTCTGTCCAGTTCTTGCCAGGCCCCATAGTTGCAGGTTTTCAATCTGTTCTGGATCTCAGTTTCCTTTAAAACCTGCACCATATAAGATCTTCTCAACCCTTTCAAGACATGCTCTTCTTGGCTACCTGATTTCTTATTTAAAACTTGTTTTAAAGAGCTACTATGACCCAGAAAATGCTTCCTGTGTAATCACCCACCCCAAAGTGGTACAAAACACATTAGAAAGTCACTTCTTTAGTGATTTTTTGTATTTGATGTCAGTGAAGATAAAACTAATGGTGTCAAGCAATGTAAGGAAGGGGAAGATTAAACAAAATCTATCCCCTGCAAAAACAAAGCAATCAATATAACATTATCCCTCTGCAGTGGCTTTCAACTTGCTTTGATTTGTGGATCCCTGGAAAATCTCTCATGAGGGCTCAACATCCCTCCCCACCTCGTGAAAATTCCCAAGCCCCAAATGTCTTGGTGAAATTTCTTTTCCCACCCTCCTTACAATGAATCCATGTTCTCCCAGGAATCTGCAGATCACAGGTTCAAAAATACCATCCTACAGAATACCAATTCAAATGTAACTAAGACTAATTAAGTAGGGAGCTTACTATTGTTATTGTAATACTCTCAGATCCCTCTTACCTCGAGAATCCAGTTTGCCTCTTCTGGGATGCTATTGTTCTGGTCCCATCTTTTGAGCCTATCTGATGCAACATAGAAATATTGAGTTCCTCTGTTCACCACATAGAAGAAACACAACACATTACAGATGGCAGGAAAATTTATGGACATGTTTTGCTTTTGCAGAAAAAGAGGATTTTGGTTTTTTTCCCCTTCCCCAATAACAATATGAAGAAATTATTGATTAATGTCTAACCGAATTTGTTATTCTCGTTTCCATCTTTGCTTCTGCTTTGTGTTCTCTCATTTTCTTTCTCAGATTTCAATTAAACATTTCTGCTGGAGAGGGGAGCATCACCTGTATTTAACTGGCTTAGCACAAGAAGAACAGGAAAATAGGAATTAAGAGGGGTTGGTATCTAAGGTACAAAATGTTTTATTTCTGTAGGCCATATGCTGACTCTGTCTGTGTAACACATGAGGCGCTGAAGAAATGAAGGTGAGAAGCTTCAGCAGCTACAAAACTTCTCCAGAATTTCCTTCTCCTGAAAAGAAAACCGGTAATACAGCAGCACCTGCACCTGAACCCAGGGCAGACAGCATTCAGAGATACTGCACAAAATGTCAAAACAGAAAAGCTGTGTATTTTCCAAGCTGCTCTACAGATCTTTAAAGATGCTGCTCCATGAAATAATGAGTGGTTCATCCCCCAACGCATCAGCTTGGGAAATACATGCAATGAAAAATCATTTATTTACAGCTAATTGTACTTTCATTTCCTCCTCCTATCGTTGCAAGGCTGTGCAGTCTGGGGTTTGGAGCAGTACATCTCATACCCCATCACAACAGTACCTTATACAGCTAGGAGGCACAGCCACCTCCTTCACTTGTTATGTCCTTCTTGGCAAATAAACATACTTGGGACCCTTAAGTTTGGAGTGGACTGTGGACGGGCAATAGGTCCTCTTAATGTTTTATTCCTGGCTTCTGTCATTGGCATGCTGTACAGTTGCAGTCAAACAAATGAACTTCTCCACATCTTAGTTACCCTTTCTGTAAAATGAAGGTAATAATATTTATCCAGCTGGGATGCTGCAAGGAGTAATTAATGTGTACAAATCACTTTGAATTCCTCTAACAAAGTGCAAATTGTATTAGTCCCCACAGAAGCTGGTAATAGGTTTGTGTCTTCCTTCACTGAAAGTCTGACCTCATTTCCCTAGGGTAATCTTGAGGAAAAACTCTTCCTACTATTTGTATTACAACAGCACATAAGGCCAGAATCCCCATTGTGCTCAAGGCTGTATGTTCATACAGTAGCAGCCCACACTCTAGAGACCTTACATTCAAACTGAGAAAAGATGGGAGAAAGGAAGCATTCACCCTATCTTAAAGGTAAACAACCAAGGCATCTTGCTGGTAAACAAAGAAGAAGCATCTTGCTAGTAGCAAGTCTATGAAGCAACATAATTCATTTCAGAAGGCTGTCACCTCAGATTGACTTCCTGTCACAAGCTGAATTCTCATCTCTCTTGTCTGGACACCAACCTTTCCCATTTTGATGAGTGACATATCAGCCAGGTGGCAATGGATGGAGCTCGCTTCTTATGGGGTACTTGGAGAGAGTAGTGTTCGGGCAAGTCAGGATTTGCAGAGGAAGAAATGAAGTGGCTTTGGGTAGAGTAGGTGACCACTGGTCCTATTCTTCATCTCATTTTGAAGACCTGGACACATTCTGTGCTCTGATTTCTGCTATGGGAGGAGAGAAAGCAAGAGAATCCAAGAAGAACTGATTAAGTTGGCTTTGTAAACCTTCATGCATAAGCATCTGGAGAAATGTGGATGTATCTCCAACAGCTCGTCTAGCATTTGCCATGTTCTTTTTTTTGGCTGATATAACTGTTAATTTGTTGTTACTGCATCTGTAGCTTAAATAGAGCAGTTGTTTCACCACCGATATATTGGAATTTTTCATTTTTGGACTGATGAAATTGTCTAAAACTTGATTCCATTTTTCTCCCCTGATGTTAGAAATCAGTTTAAATTGTGCCTTTCCTGAAGAAAAAAAGGCATGCCACAAAATTCCCTGCTAGTGCCAATGGTGGTCTGATGATCCTGTTCACATTCTGTATTCAGCTATCAAATATGGCTCTGTGAAAAGCAGTATGTTTCACAGGCACTGCTGATATTTCATGGAGAAGATTGGAGTCAGCGGTTAGCCTCCTGTCCAGCTGGTCCTCAGGTGCATCGCTACTAAGCCACTTCTAATGCCAATACCCAGATGGGTCAACAGACTTTCTGGGTGAAGATACCACCATTTCCAGTTTTCCTGCTCTCCCTAAGACCTCAGGCACTTGTTATATGGAAGTTTAAACAGCAAGGGGAGCCTCTGACCCCAGAGGCACCTCCCACTGGTTTCAGCACCCAGGAGGCACGCTAAGGAGGTATGACCCACATCATCTTGCTATCAATGGGATGAGATGAAGAATGAAAGCTGGCATGATCAGACAGCTGGGGACTAAAGCCTCTGGTGATGTAAATCATTCCCATTCCAAGACTGTGTTAATACACACCAGCAGAAGACCTCAGCCTCTCATACCATTAAGCCATGGGATCCTTTAGTGCTCAAGCAATCATATGTTGGAAAGGAGCCACCAAGACAGAGGACACCATTCCTTGGGTGATCCTTCCAGAGCAGCCAGCAGACACTGAGCAGGACTTGCCTTCCTCCTCTTCCTTTGCCTGCCTGCTGCTAGCTGCCTGCGCTGCACACCTCTCAAAGCCAGGGTCCCTCCTCCACCTGCCAATGCTTGGCCGGAGAACTGGAAGCTGTTTATAGGCGGTATGGAGGATGGAGTTTGAACACAGCATGTGTAAGGATGGGAGGATGAGGGGAGGGGGTGGGGGAAGAGGAGAGGTACAGACACAGCACTCCTTGGCAGTGATTTATAGACTGGGTCAGGCACAAATTGACTCGTATGCAAGAAATGTAAATGGAATCGAGACTTTTGATGGAGAAGCTCATTTTCAGACTTAAACGCTTTAGATTAAACACACTCACACACAAATGCTGGCGGGGAGGGTGTTTTATATAATTTACATTACAAATCAATTCATTATCCACAGAGGCAGGTTGCACTGATTTTCAAGGATCGGAGATTTGATGAAGAGGATTCATTTCAAGAAATAAACCTTTTAAATTAACCGCAAGATGAGGGAAATTTCTTTATTTAAAAAATGCGCCAGCCCCTTCTTTGTTTCTTTTATTATTATTAATATTATTTTCCATCCGGCTCTGGGTCATTAAGGAGGGTCCAGAAGTCACAGATTGCCTTTCTGAAGGAGGAGAGCTGAGAACTTCAAATGTCACACATTTTGTCTGGCTCCAAACCCTTCATTTATTGCAACACAATTTGTTACCTGTGGTTGGCTCTGCACACCATTGTGCGCTGTGCGCCAGGACTGATTTAGCAGGGAATGTCCTCTCCACCTTGAACTTGAGAGGGGGAAAATCTCTTGAGAGAGGCAATAGAAGAATCATGAAAGTCAGTCTTCCAGCTACTTAAAAAGAGAAATGCCCTTTGAGGTCTGGGTAAAGTCCCCTCAGGCTTTGACATGGTATGGAGTTCAGGAAATCCTGGTTATAACAAAGGCAGATGGTTCTGTGAGGGCACATTTAAGAAGCAGAGGTAAAGAAATGCAAAAAAAGAAATCCTGGAACCAACATGTGTCCTGATGTGCCATCCTGCCATAGAGATGTGCATATCACAGTGGACAGTAGCCAGGGCTGGAGGCAAAGGAGGGATCAAGATGATTAAAGGACTAGTGCCATGTTAGCCTGGTCTTCCTTGGCAAGGCTGCAAAGTACCATCTTTGAGAATGGTAGTTTCTTTCTGAACCATTTGGGAATAGTTTGTTCCCCTCTAGTGCTTCCTGGCCACAGCTTCCTTGTAACTCCCTGCAAAAGCTCCTGCAACCTGATTGCAAGTGTAGCCTCCCAGTTCCCCAGCATTCTGCCTGCCTGCAGCATGGAGAGAGGCAGAACAAGAGTGTGGTAGCAAGCGTTTGCTGTCTTCCATAAGAAAACTTTTCTTTTTCAGATAGGTTCATTTCAAACCCCAAATGGTTGGGCCTCTTTGATATCTGAACAAGAGCCAGTCCTTCAGAAACACAACTGCTCACCTAACCATAGGCAGCCACCTCAGTTTTGTGGGATGAACCTGGACCAGAGGTTCTTCACAGATGATGTCTGGGAATGGACAGCTTTTGGGCCCTGGAGCCATCTGCATCCCTCAGTCCCAGTGAGGCTTCCTGATCCAAATCCTAGTGTGGGGCCTCCTTGAAGCCATCCTCTTTGCAGGAAGATCCTGGCCACTGGTGAGACTGTACAGCCAGTGCAGCACTGTCCTGGGATGAGAAGTGCAGCGGTTGCCCTACTGGAGAGTCCCAGAACAGGGCAGATGACCAGCATCGATTACCTGAGCTAGAGGGGGGCCAAGACACCAGGGTTAACAACCCTCATCTTGGGAATAAAAAAAGACACAGGATCTTTAGCGACCAGAATGGCTGAGACCTTTGTTTTATATCTCTTCTGAAAAGCAATCATGCACATTTTAGCAGGGAAGCTTTTATTCTCATGCGGATGGGGTAGCCAGTGCAGTGTCCTCTCCCAAGCTCATCCAGACCTGGTCAGTCCAGGTGCACAGAAGAGCAACATGAGACATATTTGACCTTCACAACTTTCCTTTACAGACCAGCAGGCTAAAACCCTGAAGGAATTTTCCTGAGTGATTTTGTCCAAAGCAACGTTCACCACCTCATTCAATATTTGCCTGCAAAAAAAATGCCAATTATTGAAAGACAGTCCTGGCTGGGCATCAATAGGCAGCCAGGTGTGAGAAGTTGAAGAGAAATGCATCTCATTAATGTGGAATTGTTTTTAGGTTAATAATCCTGCGTTAATTTTCCTTTAAAATATTGTCTTTGACCGTTAAACGCTTGCACTGTTATAAAAAGAACGTAATAAATGATCTTGAAGCAAATTCTCCTGCCAAATGTCATAATTTATTTGCATAATTAGCTCTTAATTTTAATTCAATATGCAAATCCACGCTTCCTTTAAATTGCAGCAGCCTGTTTCCCGGCCCTGGCTGCCATGAATTTATTGTGAGGCGGCTGTTTGAAAAGGCAGCTTCACTGCCTTCTGGGGATGGCTGCCTGGGGGAGGGGGTGCCCACCGCCAACTCCAGGCACTTTTTGTTTGGGTTTTGTTTTGGTTCGCTTCTTATTAGGTTGGACCTCAACCTGCTTCAATCCCTGAGTGCCCTCCTCTTCCTCCCAACAAGTCCTGTTTCCCTTTGTCTTCCTTCTGCATTCTCTCTCTCTTTTCTTTTCCTCTTTGGAGAAGACAATGTTGATCTTCCATGTTCCCTGCCCCTTGGTCCCGTCCCCCACACCTCACACACACACCCCCCCCCCCAACAAACCCACAACCATTAGGTT